>JASAND010016265.1:0-29369 GCA_030248195.1 Trissonchulus latispiculum | reverse complement strand
GGTTGGGGTGGGACATCTTTATTCGTCCTCCATAACATAGTTGAGATCCACTACCAAAATGGGATCCTCAGAGTGACTGTTTGTCGCGTAAAACAATCAAACGCCATCACAAGAAGAAGAAGACAAAATGATAAAAATTGCAGAAACATATGGCTTGCAAAACGGAGAACAGTTGAAAAATCTTTCACTAAAAAGAAAAACACATTAATCTATTCCCTTAGCTTACAAAATAAACGTAATCACGCAAACATGGTATATCGGTATAATTAATGAGCTCTAGCCCAACCCAAACGCTATACACTAACGATACCGATACACCAAAGAAAAAAACTGTAAGAATCCTATGTGGGGGGATGCTTGAGAGCTATCTCGCACCACATGTAGTGAAGGTTGAAGTGTTAAAGGTTGTACACATTGGATTCGAATTCCAGTCAAAAGCCCTACCACTGAAGCACCTGTGCTGTGTGAGCTCAAGTTGGTTAGAGCGTCTGCGCGTTGAGCTCAGGAGACCGCGGGTTCGCGTACCGCCAGGTGCCCGATTTTTTCAAGTGCTTGGTGGTGTGCAACTTTCCTTCATTCTTTAACTTAAACTATACAGAAAAACAAAAACAAACAAAAAACAAAACCCAATCAGTCTGAAATTTATTCTGACTACCACCGCCCCCGCCACCCCCCCCCCCCAACCCAAACTAAAAATCTGTTCTAACACTATCTACCGTTAAAATCATTCGATCAATCACACGTTCAGTCATCAATTTCAGCCTGATCAGTTCGTCTTCCGTGTCAATCTCGCCCTGCTTCTCCTCCAGGTACCAATTTACCAGATCCGATTTCCGGACCCCAGAACCTCCACCAGTATCCGCAGACGGGTCAGCCGCCTCAAAATCAACTGAAACCAAAATAGTGTAAAAATTTAAAATTAACTTAGAAGTTGGAAATTTATTTGGGAATTTGGGCACGGGTTAAAGCTTACAATTCAAAAAACAACTACTTTAAAAGAGCTTCTGTACCTGCCAATATTCGCAAGAGAATTGCTGCATTTCAATGGCCCCCCAATTTTCAAAACAACGTCAACAAATCAATCAATCAATCAATCAATCAATCAATTCCTGAACCTTTCTCCTCCTCTCGTCGAATGTGCCATATCAGACAGTTGGCCAGATGCTTGTATTCTTCAAAGGTTAATACAAGGGGTCGCGTCTGAACTATCTCGTCAACATTTCCATTCACATCCTGCTGAGAGTGACCGTCTATAAAGCAGAAAACGCAAAAACAGTAGCCAAGATAGAATAGAATTACAGCGCCCATTGGCTCTCTCCTGTTTCGGACTAGAACGGTTTTGTCTTAGTGACTGCAAGCAGGCGTTTTTCATTGTTTCTGTACGAGTAACCGAACCGATAATGAGTGAGTAATCTGACCTGTGTTGTTTCACCTCATAGTAGCCGAAAATATGCTCCTACAAATTATTTTCGGTTTTGAGAAAATGGGTGACTGGTTTATTTTTAGATAATTTTATTTTTACTAGGAGGGGGAGGGGTTAACAATCGGGGGGGGGGGGCTCATCCAAAGGGCACATTTTCTGAGAATATCCTGCCAATTTTTATGATTTGTGTCATGTGAATAAACTGCCAAAAAACGCCTCAACAAGTCTAAACACTTACACTGCCACATTTTTACTACACAACATTATTTAATATCCCATAGGTTACTTATATTTATTCATTAAGTTATTTATTTATTATTTATATTTATTTATCCCATTATTTATTCCATAACAACGTTGTAGGACTAACTTTCCACGGGTGGTTCCACATTTTCCCGATCCTCAATTTGGTCATCCACAGGTTCATCCTCGTTCAGATTGATATCCGGCTGTTCCACGCGAATGATGGACTTGTTCAGGAGATTATAAGCGGATTCCACATGACGCACCGTCACCTGGAAAAAGCATAGGCAGGGTAATATGTAGACCCAGAATAGTGAGGGAGATGGTCCCCGTTTGGGGGGGGGGTCGCTGAAAGAGGTCCCCGTTTGGGGGGGATCGCCAACAGCAAATCAGAATGAGCAAAACTTAGCCTGCTTGAGCGACCCCTCCCACCCAAACGGGGACCCATTTTCGAATAGAACAAAAACTACCGTAATCCTCTGCTCTACCCCCCCCCCCACCAACAATTACTACAACAGCAAATTCAGTAATTAACAATTAAGATTAATATTAACAGGAGTACATAACAACTAAGAGTGTGACAAGCGCCACGCTCTTATGGGCTTGCGACATGATCTGCACGATAACGGCTGACACCCCCCCCCCAAATAAGACCCATCACTTCAGGAAATTCGCACACTGACACTACGCCTACGTTCTACAGCCTGAAAACACAACTATTCAGTTAGTCCAAAGTGTATCTGTTGCGAACCTCAGCGCACAAGCATAGCGTGCGAATTTCTTTGAAGTGATGGATCTAATTGGGTGGGGGGGGGGAGGGGTCAGCCCTTATCGTGCAAATCATGTCGAAAGCCCAATAACTAAGAACGTGGCGCTTGTCAAACTCTTAGTTGCGTATTCTTGATATTAATATTTCAGAAATGAGATAAAAATTATCAGTATAATCAAGAGTCCATTATTTTCTTCTATATATTAGAAGAAGAGTAAGCCACTAGAGGGCTCCTCTTCTTGGCATTGCGTAACGGTGCTCCGAACACAATACGCGAATGTTCCCCCGTTTGGGGGGGGTCGACAGGTTTACCCCCTCCGTTTGGTGGAGGGGGGTAGCCGAAAGTGGTCCCCGTTTGGTGGGGGGGAGAGGTCGCTGAAAGAGGTCCCCGTTTGGGGGGGGGTCGCTGAAAGAGGTCCCCGTTTGGGGGGGATCGCCAACAGCAAATCAGAATGAGCAAAACTTAGCCTGCTTGAGCGACCCCTCCCACCCAAACGGGGACCCATTTTCGAATAGAACAAAAACTACCGTAATCCTCTGCTCTACCCCCCCCCCACCAAACGGAGGGGGGGTTTCTGCAATCTGATTGGCTGTTGGCTACCCCCCCCAACCAAAAGGGGACCTCTTTTTGGCTACCCCATCACCAAACGGAGGGGGGTATGCGATGTCGATTTGGTCGACCCCCCCAAACGGGGGAACATTCGCGTATTGTGGTCGGAGCACCGTTACGCAATGCAGTGAAGAGTTGAATACAAAGTTTCAAGCTTGCCCTGGGGGTCGGGTAACAGCAGTCGACGCAATGCAGTGAAGAGCTGAATACAAAGTTTCAAGCTTGCCCTGGGGGTCGGGTAACAGCAGTCGACCTTCGGCCCAACCCGAACCCTACCGGCCCATTTAATATAAGAAAGTAAAATGCTCCTCCGGAGCATGGAAAAGTAATATGGGTGGATAGGGTGAGGTTGCGAAATCAAGAGAGGACTAGTTTTGAAAATGCTTAATATGGGGCTAGGTTCTGAAAGAAAGGAGGACTAGGTTGTGGGCGAACTAATATGGGCACAGCGTCGTCGAACAACCCATATTCGCGTGCTGTAAAAATTATACAATCATCTATATCAATTTCTAGACTATAAATTATAGCTCCAGATTCTAAATTAGATGATATAATCTATATCCGCATAGACAGCATATTTAAAGAATAATTTTACAGCGATTGTCCTTGACTGCAACCCTGCCGGATTGAACCAATAGTTTTACCGCCACATCCCTATGTTTCTGTCCGATACTTGTCATAGTCCAACTAAATTTAAGGTATATAGCTAGCCTAAAACTGCCCAGGCAAACAACTACTATATCTTGCATGCAGATTACCTATTCAACATTTTTCACTCTAATGTTGACCGTTCTATATAATGACAAACGCTGAAGCGAAGCGTGCATGCCCGCGAATATGGGTTGTTCGGCGACGCTGTGCCCATATTAGTTCGCCCACAACCTAGTCCTCCTTTCTTTCAGAACCTAGCCCCATATTAAGCATTTTCAAAACTAGTCCTCTCTTGATTTCGCAACCTCACCCTATCCACCCATATTACTTTCCATGCTCCAGAGGAGCATTTTACTTTCTTGTCCTTTTAGCACTTTAACGATTCTCTGACAATATTCCAATGTTGTTAAACATTGGCCTTAAGATTAGCTAAGCTCGTATGTCGAGGCAGAGGGAGAATTGGCAAGAGGAGGCCTCTATGAACGAAATTCCCCATCAAAAAAGTTGATCCCCCTTTGGTACCAATTTTGCAGTGAAAAAATCAGAAAGCGAAATTTTCAAAATTTTTCATGTTTAACTTAACCAGTTTAATTAGACGGCATAACTTAATTTTCCGGGTAATGCTGGATGCGTTTCCAGTGGTCAGTAGGCCGTAGTGACCA
Source organism: Trissonchulus latispiculum (assembly GCA_030248195.1). Lineage (NCBI taxonomy): Eukaryota > Metazoa > Nematoda > Enoplea > Enoplida > Ironidae > Trissonchulus > Trissonchulus latispiculum. The sequence goes on along the minus strand of JASAND010016265.1, from coordinate 25,011 downwards.
CTGGTCACTTCCATCGGCTTCGGCAATATGCCCATTAAAACGATCGTTGTCGATTTACTATATCAAAACATCCGCAACTAAAACCCCGAAAAACTAAGTTTTAGGGAGTTTGACCACTGGTCAGTAGACCACCTAGTTCGTAGTGACCAGTGGTCAGTTCCGTCAAATCTGAAAATGTGCTCATTGAGACGAGCGTAATCGATTTACTATATATGCCCCCAACCAAAACGCCGAAAAATAGTCCATTTGGCCAGTGGTCAATAGGGCCCCAAGGCAGTAGTGACCAGTGGTCACTTCCATCGGTTTCGGCAACATGCTCATTGAAACGAGCGTAATCGATTTACTACATGTGCTCCCAACCAAAACGCCTACAAACGCTGTTTTAGGCCATTTGACCAGTGGTCAATAAGGGCCCCGAGGCCATAGTGACCAATCGTCACTTCCATCGGTTTCGGCAATATTACTCATTGAAACGAGCGTAGTCGATTTACCAAAAATGCCCCCCACCAAAACGCTGAAAAACAATGTTTTAGACCATTTGACCAGTGGTCAATACGGCCCCAAGGTCGTAGTGACCAGTGCTCACTTCCATCGGTTTCGGCAATATGCTCATTGAAACGAGCGTAGTCGATTTACTACATATGCCCCCAACCAAAACGCCGAAAAACGCTGTTTTAGGACATTTGACCAGTGGTCAATAGGGCCCCAAGGCCGTAGTGACCAGTGGTCACTTCCATCGGTTTCGGCAATATGCTCATTGAAACGAGCAATGTCGATTTACTACATATGCCCCCAACCAAAAACACCGAAAAACGCTGTTTTAGGCCATTTGACTAGTGGTCAATAGGGCCCCAAGGCCGTAGTGACCAGTGGTCACGTCCATCGGTTTCGGCAATATGCTCATTGAAACGAGCGTAGTCGATTTACTACATATGCCCCCAACCAAAAGGCCGAAAAACGCTGTTTTAGGCCAGTTGACCAGTGGTCAATAGGGCCCCAAGGCCGTAGTGACCAGTGGTCACTTCCGTCGGTTTCGGCGATATGCCCATTGAAACGAGCGTAGTCGATTTACTATATATGCCCCCGACCAAAACGCCGAAAAACGCAGTTTTAGGCCGTTTGACCAGTGGTCAATAGGCCCCATAGGCTGTAGTGACCAGTGGTCACTTCCGTCGCTTTCAGCGATATGCCCATTGAAACGAGCGTAGTCGATTTACTATATGCCCCGACCAAAACGCCGAAAAACGCAGTTTTAGGCCGTTTGACCAGTGGTCAATAGGCCCCATAGGCTGTAGTGACCAGTGGTCACTTCCGTCGGTTTCGGCGATATGCCCATTGAAACGAGCGTAGTCGATTTACTATATATGCCCTCAACCAAAACGCCGGAAAACGCTGTTTAGAGTGAGTTTTCCCAACTTTGACCCTGGGCGAGGAACCACGGGAGCCATGCTGACCAGTGGTCACTTCGGGCGGTATCGGCAGTATGCTCATCGTTTTCAGCGGCCCCGATTTACTATATATGGGTACCACCCCGAGGCCGAAAAACACCATTTTTAGTGACTTTTAGGCCATTTCTAGTAAAAGTGGGACTTGGAAACTTTTCGCCAAAACAGGTGAAAAAATGCAAAGTTTGGGCCCATCTCCTGAAAGCTACAGAGTGAAATTAAAAAATCCCCCTCGTTACTTTGTGTGCATTGGCCGAAATATTCAAATAAAATAAACCAAACCGATCTAGCTGCTAGCCTGTGAAAAAAAGTCCACCACAACCGAAGTGCCAAAATAGCGAAAGTCCGACTTTGGGGCCTTGGCACAGAGCCAAAATTGGCCAGGTGCCAAAATGACCAAAAAAGGTAGCATGGGGGGATACTGTCTACCAACATATAACAGTAGTATTGGACCAAAATGCCAACAACGATCCAACGCTTCGCTAGAAAATGCACTTCCGAAAAGCGTTATTTACTCAGAAAAAAACAAACGCAAACTAACTGTTGCCAAGTGCAAAAATTTGAAGTTTCGAATTCGAACCAAAAGTATGGTGATACTTGTAGTACTACTCGAGTACTTTACGATGGTAACATTTTTACCCCTCCCGAACCTCTAATTAGCTGGCACCAGGCCAACACGGTCTCCAGGGGGCCGCGCAGACGCCTTTACACCCATATTATGTAGGGGCGCTATCGCGCCCCTACATAATTTAGTTAATTGTGTATTACTTTAACTTTGATAATTGTCATATGCCATTTAACATTGATTTGTGCTTTTCCTGTTGGTTTGTTGGCTGGTGTAATAAATCAAAAATCAAATCATTCCATCTTTACACCCTCTCCCAGGGACGTATCCGGGGGGGGGGGTCCGGACTCCCCTTTTCGAAAAATTAGTGAAATTTGTACCTAGTTTCAGTGCAAGTTTGGCCATTTTTTTGGGAAAAATGCGGCCTGGATCCTCCCCTCTCTTTTAGGGTTTTCAAAATCCTGGATACGTCCCACCAGATATACATGAAATCCCGCCAAAACCTGCACACCTCATCCGAACAGTAGAGTCGAGCCGTAGCCTCAGCCAATCGAATCAAGGACTCCAGCTGGCGCACCGTGATACGCCAGGAGGACCAGGCAGCCCCCGCACTGTCACGCATCCGCAGCCGTTTGTACAGTTCGATCAGCTTCGTGCCCGCTTCCGACGTAATCTGTAATCAAAGAGACATAAACATACACTAAGACTAAACTACTGTCATTAATGCCACCAAAAGCCAACTATGCTCTCTATACACGCTAATGGTACCAACAAGGAAATTCGACCATAGCGACAATCCCCCCCCCCCCCCAAATTAGGAACTGATCAAAAAATTAGCGATGTTACCCCACTTAATATTTTTACAGGGGACGGCGCTCACCCTCCCCCCCAAAACCGCCTCCTCTTGGGACTTTAACTTCTCCCCCCGGGATTTTTGGGTGCTCGAACTTACTACAAAAGCAGACAACTTTTCAGAATTTTCCGGATACGTCGAAGATTATATGATAAACTGTCTATTTTTAACCTGTATCCTGAACTGGGATCGGATCCAATACTTCGCGAAGAGCAGTGGCGTTTAAGTTAAGTTTAGAATATTTTTTACAATTAATTTAATTTACTTATCTAAAACAAAGAGGGTCGCTATGGCACAACCATCAGATTACTTTAAAAGATTATAAATGTTATTTAGTTAGGTGAAACTTTTGTATTAATAGAGTAAAGTTTGAGATTTCGGCCTTTTCGTATTTCAAGCTTAGAAGTGTTTTGAAGATTTGGCTTTTTGTTATCGGGCGTTTAATTTCTAGTCACCTGTCGTGTTACCTTGCCAAATTGTATAATAAGCAGGCACTGTCTTCATATCTCATGAGATTTTGAGTTGCTTCAAGCTGCTGCGATGTCTACTGTTATGTCTAGGTCTACGATTTCCTACAGCAAACGCTGTGATTTGTCGCCTGGATGATAAAGCGATGCGTCCCCTCCTGCGCCAGGGGTTATCAGGCGCAGACAAAGTGACCTGTTGGTGTATGGAGGATTGTCATTTTTCACCAGCCTTGTAACCATCAATGGAACAGCTAAGTCGCTTTTGTCTAAATTCATCTAGTAATCTTGAGGGTAGTGATAAACATGAAAGGGCCCACCGTGTTTTTGCTACCTCTTCGTCAATCTATTAATAAAAATAGTCAATTTTTTTAACAATTTAATAATTATCAACAGCGCTGAGTTGTCTTTAAGTCGTTTAAGTATACGCGTAAGGAACTTGGAAACATTACTTGGTTAGAAAGCAAAATAGGTATGGGGGGTGAAAAAGGTCCCCCTGTGCCTATTTGTTTTCTAATTTCAAGCGGTCCCGATAGAAACAGCTAACTCATACAATATGTTTCCTTACTTGACTAATAGTACTCTGTTACGCACACACCCAGGCCGCCCAGAGGTGAGAAGGTAGCCTCTGCACTTGCCGGCCGCAAACACGTAATTTGGAATCCGCCGGATTCAACAAATCATTTACGAGCAATACCATGTGTCAAACTTGTCTGTTGCCAGCTGGCAACAATCAAATTATTTGCATATATAGGTCTGGTATGACAGTATCAGAATCCCCCCCATAATTGTATCAGTTTTATCCGAGTTTTTCAAGGAGTTGGCCGTGCAGGGGGGAAACCCCTTGGATGGAGCTGACGGGTGGTCATGATACGGTTAGTGCATCGTGATCATTTCTGCTCCGGCAGTAGCCTTGCCTTCGCCTCGGGTAATTGCTTATGCAATTATTCAACGCCAGACCGTGGACCCAAGCAAATTTTGGTCTGGCGTTACCCCTCCTCGCGAAAGCAACTGGGGTGTGGCAGTACAGGAAAAAAAACCTGTATCCTGGCATTTCTGAGAACGTTCTGTCTGCATTTCTCCACGGGAAAAGGCGCCAGACAAATACTACTTTTTGATCCTTTTCGTGCAGGGAAAAATTCCCAAACATTCCCTGTGACATTAACATCATCTAGTAGCGCAAAAAACGTTTGCAGAAAGATCTGTAGCAGAAACCAATAGTTACGTAACCTTAGGCTTAAACAGTCGGGCAAACATGATGTAGCGTCGAATATCCTCCACCGAATAGACTCGATGAATGGACTGCTCGGTGAGACGATGCAGGTCCACAATCCGACGCGCCACGGCATAGTCCGTCAGCTAAAACCAGAAAATGTGTGTTTGTGTTAAAAAATGAAAAAAGCATCTCACAATGGAAAATAAAAAATAAATTCAGCAAAAAATTGAGAACTGCATACGACTGCATCCCATCTTTCTAAAAACTGATAGTATAGGAACAAGTTAAGAGTTACGAACCATATTTTCCCTTCTTTCAAATTTTCTTCTGTGCTGACGTGAACAAAAATTAGAATATATCCTTCCCCCCTACTTCCAGAAAAGACAGAAACAACATGAACCTCATTGCAGTCGTCCACCAGGATAAAGAAGAGATCAAATCGGGATAAGATGGGAGCCGACAAATTGATATTCTGTCGCAGAGATTTGGATCGGTCATAGCGACCGCCTATGGGATTGGCTGCCGCAAAAATTGACGTCCGAGCATTCAGTGTAGCCTAAATAGGACAAAATGACAAAAACTTAAAATCTAGAAAAACAAATTATTTTTCTGCAATATACCAACAAACGATTAAAACATTCTGATAGAAAAATTTAGTTGACACAGTTACCACAAGCAATAAACACTATTAAAAAGCCCTGCATACACAGCCATCATTGGAGCTGAAATTGCTGTAAAATCCTGCTGTGTTTGTTTCAAAAAAAATATTCATAATTAATTTTTAATAGAATTTTATCCCAGAGTCCCCCCCTCAAAATATTCCCGGCCACTTGTTTCGTACCTTAACTCCAGCCTTAGTTATGGAAATGGTCTGCTGTTCCATGGCCTCATGAATGGCCACCTGATCCTTAGGATCCATCTTATCAAACTCATCAATACAACAGACACCCTAAAATAGAATAAAAATTAAAATAAAATTAATTCGAAAATTAACAGCAAAAATAACGAATTAAGGTAACACAAATTTGACCGTAGCCCCCCCCCCCCCTCCTTTACTCCCTGGAAAATTAATCTCCAACATCATTAACTTATATCCCAGCCAAACAAATTTCAGGAAAAAACTGCTCTCTCTTTCTGCTCTGACGTACATTATCAGCCAACATCAAAGCCCCCGCTTCAATGACAAACTCTGATGATTCTTCATCCTTCACAACGGCAGCCGTCAACCCGGCAGCCGTACTCGCCTTGCCACTCGTGTAGACGGCCCGTGGAGAGAATTCCTCAACCTGCCTGAAACAGGGAACAAAGATGGACTGAAATAATTAATAGCACTTCATAACCTCAAAGTTATGAGAGAAAAGATAAAGCCTTTCTCAAGGATACCAAGTCTCCAGGTTATCAACTACGTCAAAGTATCCTGAGTTTACTCTATGGCAATAGGGTGAGTGAGGTGGGATAGTCAAAAGAGAGCATCTAATCTAAAGTGATCTAAAAAAGCCAAAAACGCAGTAAATGTAGCCTGCTTACAACGTATATTAGGTAAAGTGGCCCATGGAGAGAACTCCAACCTACAGAAGGTTATAGGGTGCCGGTGCTTATGTCCGGATTCACAACTCTAATGTTGACTACATCTGTGGAAAGGGGGGGGGGGGCCAGCCTTTCATCAGGCATTACGCCAAAACACAGACTCCTGATATTATGTGCTGCTATTAACTAAGTTAAAAATTCCGTTTAAAAATATAGTTCTAAATTAACCCAGGTAACAAAAACTTCACTCCCAACATTCACCAAACTTTTACAGCTGCCTGAGGACTTCATAAAAACAACGGAAGCAAAACATTTCCGTTACTTTCCATCTCCATGCCACACACAGACTAACTGAATAACTGTCACATGTAATGTCATATAATAATAGTATACTATGGTCAAACAATATATACTCCATCAGTTCACGACAACATTATTACTCTTCAGATTGCGTACTAACTTGAGAAAGTGACTTTTGGCCGTACTAGGATCACCGACCACACAGATGTTGATATCACCCCGCAGGGTCATTCCTTCCGTCGTCGTTTTTGGCACACCGCCAATCAACATCAACAGAGCACCGTGCTTTATTTCTTCACTACCTAAAAGCGAAACAATGTAACTCACGACAGGGTAATAAAAGCAGGAATTCCCCACCCCCCCCCTCTAAAACCATACACACCCCTACACTGTGCCATGACGGCCGAGTGGTTAAGGCGTTCGACTTCGGATCCGATAGTCCGAGGTTCGAATCCCCGATGCTGCCACAACAAGGCTTTCACAAATCCCCTTGAGCAAGGGACTAAGCCAGTGTTTTTTTGCTCAAAAAAGTGCGCAATGACACACTTTTTCTGAAATGAGCAAAAAATTTTGGGCTTGTGCTTTCACCTTTTCACCTTTCACCTTTGCACTTTTTCTAGCGACACGGAGAGAAAATTACTAAAATTTAGTTGCTCAAAGTACTCAGAAAAATTGCTCGTGGCTCTCAATTTCACAAAAAATCCCCAATTTTTCCTGGGGGTTCCGCCCCCAGACCCCCGTCCATACTTGCCTGCTACTGGTTTATCGCTAAGTTGCGGCCTAACTTTCAGTAAACATGCTAGCATTAATATACAAGCACCCATGGCCAAAAGGACGTGTGATTTTCCAGCTTGTATGTGCAACTCGCATTACATATTCAAGCTATGAAATAGATGATTGCTAAATTTTAATTTTAGTTTGCAGTTTTTGGAGAAGTGTACAAAACTTTAACTAGAGGTTCCGTGACAGCTAGGTTTACGTATGTTATTATCCGTGTTTTCTCCACCCACCGACAGTTCAAAAAGCATTTAAAAATAGAGATGCTCTGGGCTGAGCCCTGAAAATTACTGAGTCAGATGTCGGAATCATTTTTTGAAAACTGCGTAATTTTCGATTAAATTTCAAACTAGCGTGTATTTTTATTTTTATAAAAAGCAGTGAGGATTCTTAGGTGGCAAACAACTTAAAAATTGCCAAAATGTTTCATTATTTTGCTAAATTTACAGAATCAAAATTTACTTTTATATCAATAAAACTTGAAGATTATCATACGTAGTTAAATGGTTGCTATTTTAAAAAGTATTTTGCATCTGCGCCCCAGACCCGTCGTTGCAAAATTAGGTGAGTTTGCAAATTTATTCAGCCATTAAGTTCTGGCATCTTATAATCAACAGCTCTGAACATTGTAGAAAGGTCATGCAATTACTAATAAATGCAAAACAGAAATGCATTTACTATAACTAATAAATGCAAAACAACTTTTATGCTAAATTTTAGCATTTTTCCTGCTATGCGCACTTTTTTTGGAAATTGCGCAAAACATTTTGGGGCAGTGCGCAGAAGAGCGCAAAAGTGTTCGAGCAAAAAAAACACTGGACTAAGCACATATCGGCTCGCCGTGTGGGCTCTAGCCAACCCAGCTATCCATCCTTAATTGGTCAGTAAATGGGTACCACTGCGGTGGCAAGGTAACAGGAGACTGTGTAGGCATCTGCCCTGAGGAGCTGGCCCCTCCTCCACAGTTGCAGCTATCGTCCGAGGTAGTACTCCTGGCTCAAGTGGCTTGTAATGGGGGATGAGCACCGACGCCCTGTGTATTCTCGCAAGAGGACAGGAGTTTTTCCGGGTGATCCTTAACGTTTTTTACCGTACTCTACCGTCCAGTCCACTCTAATTTGCATATACATATGACTGATACAGGCTGAACTGAGCCTAACTTTCTTTAGCCCGGGGTTTTCTCACATTCACACATGCTGTAGGCACCAGGGCCGCATCTCTGCCGCAAAACAAGACAAGTTGCGTTTGTTGCAAAAGCAACAAGCCATATGAACCCGTCATGAGTAGATACATCAAGAAAATGAGGTAAACGCGGGCCAGCAGGCGGATCCACGAAGGATACAAGGCATTAATTATAGAGAAATAATGAAAAACGCCTGCCTGCAGTCACTAAGGCCGTAGCCTTAGTCCGAACAGGAGAGAGCCAATGGGCGCTGTGAGCGCTCTTAGTGACTGCAGGCAGGCGTTTTTCATTATCCCCGTCATGAGTAGAGTGATTCGACGACGGCTAGCACACGCGCGTCATTGTGTAGCCCTCGGCTCACCATGAATCGAAGGAAAGAGAGATGAGGTCACGTGAGCCCGAAGATTTTTGTCCTGAGCCATCTCATAGACGGCCCTCAGTTCGTCCTCTGACATGGCCTGACGCAGTTGGTCCATGGTCGGATTCTCATGAAAGAAATCCTTGCCGCCAAGCTAGAAGAAGATGAAGAGAAGAAGTAAACCATCTAAAAGCCCACTTAAATTAATATCAACTACTTCAGAAATTTGCCAGAACAGCAGCACATCCACAACATTCCAGTCAGTTTAATTCCTTGAAAATTACGTTGGAGTCCAAAAATTTTAAGGAACACTACGCACACTTCTCACCGTAATCTCATTAAAAATTAATTCATCAAAATTTTACAGCACTACATACAGCACAAGAATCCACATGAGAATACATAGTAAAATTAGGAAAATTACAACACACACTAACCCTAGGATTAGTGGGTTCCACATAGCAGGCTAGAAATGCCATCCTATAGGTGAGGTCACGGACACCCAGGGCTCGCAGTCCCTTCAGACCCTCTGAATCATAGCCCTCTGTACCCTTGTATCGATCACGTGTCTCCGCCTTGGCACCTACAAAAAGGCAGTAAAATTATATGCCGTCTAAGGAATTAATTAATCCAAAAAATTAACAAACTGATCTGGACAGGCAGGCACAGCGCTATGAATGTACGCTGTAAACTGTACACACAAGGGTATGTATATATACATACAAATGTAAATAAAGGAACACTTGATGCAAACTTTTGAAAATTAGTTTATACACAAGTCTGCTAAATTCTGACGCAACAAACATTGCCAGCCTAGTACCACTGCTTATAAACTATTAGAAATGGATACGTATACATTTTAAAACGTTTTTGGCGATACAATACTAAGGGCAACCAGTTAATCATTAGTTAACCAACTGTTGAAATTACTTAATTAACATCATTGAGTTATTATAACAAACCAGGAACAGAGAGCTGTGACACGTCCGGAACAACAATCAGAGTCCCCGTGAAATCGCAACGATCGCCCGGCTGAGCCTGTTCCACACAGTCCGCTCGCAAGATCACCTCCACACTGAAACCAAGGGTGGGAGAAAACAGAAATTAACAAAAAACTTGTTGAAAAAACCCCCGAGACATCCTTAAGTAAGAAAATGCAAAAATAATATGGCTTAGATTTTGGCTACATAAACCGCAGCATAAGGGCAAAACAGTGTTTCGTTTTAATTCCTCGTTTAGTTAACACAAATTAGGCATTACTTGGTGCCCCAGCCCCACCACGGAATTTGGGCTGCAGGGAGCAGCGACCTGGTGTCACAGGTATTAGAACATACCTGCGCAGGCATATAATTTTTTGAAGGGGAAAGGCGGATAGGCAGTACGTAAGTTTTTGTCCAATTTTCTGTACAAAACAAATAAAGCGGTGCAAAAAAAGCAAAAAAAGAACTACGTAGGTACGTATCTACCTTCTAGGAATACTGCCACGTGGGAGCTCGGCCTGCGTTTCCTGTATGCGAACTTTCTGGAAGTCAATAAACATGCTCTTATGAACGTCCAGGCTGAACTTGTTGCGATTGCTGCACAGCGGATTAATGCAGGTGATGGGCTGAAAAAAAGAGAGGACAAAATGCACCAAAAATATAGAAAAACAGTCGATAACACAAACGGGTATCTGAAACTGATTCCAACGTTAAACTATCCGCTACGCGTATCAGCACAGACATATTATATAAAGCCAAAACACCACAGAAACCTGAGTTTAAGACACACAACGTATCTCAGGCCAACAGAAAATATAAATAAAACTACTAAAACAGAGCCAAAACACCAAATAAACGACAAAATTAGAGTAAGCTCGGAAATTCTTAGGAAACATTTTTCTGGAAGCTCAGAAGAAACAACAGTTTTCGTTTCATGATGATGTTCTTGCGGAGTGATTTTTTGATCAGCATCTGCATGCATGGTTTGTTCTTGAGAATGCTTCTCGCGGACCCCTGGGGCAAAACATTTGGGTATCGATGTCGAAAACTGACTTGTTTAGGTCAAACTTTATGGGGGGACGGTTCATGCCTCCCTCCCCAACAATAGGATTTAGGCGCGCCCAAAGAGGGGGGCACATTTTTGAAAGCACTATCCAAATGTTTATGTTATTGGTTTAAAAACTGGCAAAACTCGCTGAAAAATGACCAATTTTAGGTATTCTTTAAGCTAAACTAGCGAAGAATTCGCTAAAAATCCGAGAAGCTGAAAAAGTTGTCAAAGGTAAAGGTAAAAACTAAAAATGGTAAAATTTGGCAATTTTTGGGGTTATGGAGAGGAGGTCGGAATTTCATGCGGGGCACCTCGAATAAACGCAACCCAGTAAAACTAAACCAGGAAAAATATCTAAAAATTATGCTAACAATAATTGCCCTATTTAGTAGCATCCGCCAAAAAAAGTTAGTTGCAAGAGTGCAAAAGATAAGCATCATATTTTTCCATGGGCAAAATTAAACTTTTATCTAGATATATGCCCACAACAGACGCAGCTAAGCTTTGGTAAACTTCAGCTTACTACAACTACATACATACGTACAAAAGCGCGCGGAAGAATGCTTATGTATGTACACTAGCGTAGCCAGAAAAATATTTCGTAGGGGGGCAAGCCAAAATTTATCAGAAATTAGTGCTGAATCGGAACCTGTAGAATCCGGTTTCAAGTGCAAGCTGCTATTTTTGTGGTATTTTCGTGGAAAATTAGCGCCGCAGGCGAATTTTTTTTGAAATATCGATCAGAATTCTCATTTGGTGTTAAAATTTTCTCTTTCGCCTCCGATTTCGGGGGGGGCATGCCCCCCTCGCCCCCCCCCCTGGCTACGCGCCTGTGTATGTATGTATGTACGTACGTGTAACCAGTGGCGTAGATACAAAAAAATTTCAGGGGGGGCGGTTTGGACCGAAGTCTGGGGGGGTAAATTTTTATTTTTTGCTCAATGTACATTGAACTTCAATGTATGAACACTACGTACAAAATTTTTATAAGGTTCTAAGCTAAAATCTATTGTAACCGAAAGCGGCATGCTAAAACCCAAAAAGGGGGGTCTGGGGGGCGGAGCCCCCCAGAAGTTGAGAAAATTTTTCAATTTTGCCATTAAAACGCTATTGAAACATTGAATTCTTTGCATTGTATATTATCAATTGCCAAACCAAATTTTGTAGTTTAATTTGCTATATATTTTCCACTTGTACAGTCTCGTACGAAAACTCAGATTGGATGCTCCCATTATGAGAACAGGGTATTCCAAGCAGCAGATTTCTAGTATCCACCATTTAGGTCAATCATGTTTGCAATAATGCAGCTAATAAAACTACAAAGCTGGCAAAGCAAAGTAAAGTAAAGCAAACTAGCAAAGGTTTAGTTATATATAGTATACTAATAACTAAGTCGCGCCGAAGGCGCGAAAATTTTTGAATGAAGTACAAATGCACTAATTTTTGGGCATTTTTGTTCAATTTCTTTGCGTTTATAATAAATTTAAATTAAATTTCTTAAAATTTTTCTTCTGGCCAATTTTTGTCAGGGGGGCAAAACCATTTCGGGGGGCGGCCGCCCCCCCGCCCCCCTCTATCTACGCTAGTGCGTGTAACATAACGCACCTGAGTATACTTGAACTGCTGTTCCACCCCGCTGATGGTGGAATTACAGTCCACACAGGTGAAGGTCCCACGGACCAGCTCCGGATGGACCGGGTGGGATCGGACCACCTGGCCACTGATACGAACCAGCTTCCCGATTCGCTCAGAGTTCAGCTCACGAACACTAGAAATGGAAATCAACGACAAACACGCGTGACAGACACGCATCTTAACAGTGTTTATTTCAAAAGAAAATTGTTAACAAATAAAAGTGTACTGTTCCATTATGTAAAAATGTATCCACACTGAATGTACGTATTCTTATGTTTAATGTCTCGAAATTGTTTAGTTTATAGTATTGTTTCAACGTCTGTTTCCGTATATAACACCTGGAGTAACACGTTTTCGTTTCGTTTTCGTTCAAATAACCGTGTTCATAGACTTGTTGTAACAAAACTTAAAAACTCAGAGTCACGTTAGTTCTTAATACACAGCTGTCTGCGCATCTATGGCCGCATCTGGTATGGCAATTTGCATTCAAGCATTATAGTCTACGTAATTTCCGAAAACTATGTGCGGGTTCTGGTCACGCCACCCGATCGAGTAGAATTAATGATTTTCCTATCACAATATTTCTTCTTTCCAAAATTTTTTTTGACGTATGTAGCAGTCGCGCACATAGGAAATTTTTTCAGGGGGGGCGGACCTCAAAAAAATTTGGGGGGTCTGGGGATGAAGCCCCCCAGAAGTTGAAAATTTTTGAAAACAAGGTTTAAAATGCAAAAATAAGAGCAAATTAAGGAAAAGTCTAATAAATTTCGCGCCGAAGGCGCGAAAATTTTTAAAAATGTTTAAAAAGGTTTAAAAAGCTGAAATAAGGGTAAATTAGGCAAAAATGAAGTCAATTTCGCGCCGAAGGCGCGAAAATTTTTGAAATTTTATGTCCGCGCGTAGTGAAAATTTTTCCTTTACGTATGGTTTCGGGGGGGGGGCGGGGGCCCCCCCCCCCCAAGTGCGCCCCTGGTATGTAGATTACAAAAATCAGACAGCAACACACAAGATTTACGTATTGTGAATAGCTTGTTGAGCACTGCAATGGCTGTAACAATCAAATTTAACCGAAGAGAGTAATACACTTCAACAAAGACCGGGGGCTGTTCCTCGACCGACCACAAGCTTGTCAGGCAGTAGCTGCAGTAGAAACTATTGCTGTATCGAGTCCCACACTCAATATGCAAGACATTTACCACATACATTATGAGACTTACAACAACTACAAGGACATAAGTTTTCCTTACGCTACTCTGGAAGCCACATTGTTAAAGGCTACATAGACATCCTTTTTGGCTGGAATCTCGTCATGGTAGTTATCACGAGCAAAATTCTTCAAAGCATCGCATAGGTAGGAGTATAGCCTAAGAACAGAAAGAAAACATTTACATACATATATGCACACAAACCTACGCTTCCAACGCAGCAAAATTAAGCCTCGAACTTTGCAACCCCGAGGAAACGGGTGTGTGTCTTGAAAAATTCTGCAAATCCGTTATTAAACGCTCAAATTAGATGTTTTAGTGGCTAAAATAATGCAATTTTCTCAAAACTCGGATGAAGCGGGAGAAAGTTGGGGGAAATATTGGCGGAGAACTGAAAACTTTGGAAAAATCTGTTGGCATAAAAAAACAAGTAACGGAAATGCTCCGCACAAAAGGGGATAATATGTGTGTGTTGGGCCTATGTCTATCCTTTAAATTCCGGTTGAGAAAGTAAAGGCATAAATTCGACATGGCAACTTTTGGTGGATGGTTCCATGTCAAAAGTTGCTCAGCTCACTTATAGGGCTTTCAGTTGATACCAAATTTGACCACTTTTGAAAAATTTTATTTTTGACCCAAAATCGCATACGTCCCCCCACCGCACTCTACAGCCACCTTGGGTACGCAGTTCTATGACAAAAGTTACTCAGCTCACTTAGGGCTTTCATTTGATACCAAATTTGACCACTTTTGAAAAATTTTATTTTCGACCACTTCACCACCCACCCGACTGACCCTTCAAACGGCAAACTGGCACCAGCCCAGCAAAATAGGTACGTCGGACGCAGGGGCGTATCCAGGATTTTGAAAAGGAGGGGGTTTTAACTAAAATTTACTGAAAAGGAGGGGGTTTTGACAAAAATTTGCACTTTTTGTAATGGAGTATTCATAAAAGTTAACCCAAAAGGAGGGGGTTTCAACCCCCAAAACCTCCCCTGGATACGCCCATGGTCGGACGGCAATACTGATACCGGGAATGAGCTGGGCGCACCAGAAAACCCCTATAGACAAAGTTTTGAGAGGCCAGGTAGAGCCTACTATGGACCTCCAGGAAGCGGTTTCCGACTTGACCCTCCCGACGTCAAAGTAGAACCAGCCCAGCAACATAGGCACGTCGGACGGCAAAACGGTAGGTGATACGGGGCTGAAACTTCACAGACATACTAAACTCGATGTGCTCTACAATTTGCGCATGAAATCTGCGCAGGATTTTGCGCAGCTTATTTTACACTGTCTCCAACCACTTTTCACACATATTATAGGGGTCGCTGCCGCGACCCCTATGATACGTATGGCGAAGTTCAATTTTATGGATCCAGGCACTTGCTGAATGAACTCCCCTCTCCGCAGAGCTATGCCAGTGTTGTACTGTAACACACACACACGCACACGCACACACACACACACCTGTAATACTGTGTAGACACAGCTTCAGCCAGCATTTTACTGTGCTTTTCCAGGTGGGCAAAATTGACCACCAGCATGGTTCGCTCCGCCAACCGCAACTGGGCAGCCTGGTCCAGATAGATCTTTTGTCCATTCTCCTCATATCTGTAATGTAAAGTAGACAAGTCATTAGAAACCATGCAATCAGATTTTGACGTACAGAATCTCATTACCAAATAAAATGAGCCTATAACAAGATTTCCTAAAATCTCTCAAAACGGCGAAAAGCCCAGCAAGCCATCAGGAAAATGAGTCTCAACTTGTGCCTAAAACGTGTGCTCGGCGGTGCTCCTAAAGACAGTCGATATCGTGGTTTTCCTTTCCTCATCGGCTACGTAGAACGCATATATGCTCACAGAATGCTTGGTAGGATTTCTTGGAGACTTACAGATTTGAAATTTTATCATAACATCATTAATCGAAACGCGGTGGTCCATCGTTTTCGCCAAGTGTCACCATTTGAATGTATTTTAGATTTCCTGGCATCTACTGATTTCCACCTTTGACCTAATAATCTCCCACGCAGGGTATTTTTAGGGGTTTTTTAGGGGGGGACTTCCCGGGGGGGATTTTTTGCAAAAATGAGCCCACCCCCCCCCCCTAAAAAAATGCCCTGCCACGATGGGGAACCCGGCGCCAATCAAAAGGCATTGTAGCAAAAAAGTTTCAAAATTATTTATAGATACATTTGCAATTCGACATTTTGTCTGCTTACGCTTGTGTGTTGGAGATATATAATAGTGTGGTGTGTGTATGCAACAACCAGAAATGGATACTGTATATACTCACTCTGCCAGAAATCGCATAAAGCTTTTCTGACACTTTTCAGCAAAGTCGTCATGAACAACACCACCTGTGTAGCCTGGATTCAATACCTGAGCACTCACTGCATCCATTACAAACAAAAGTTTCCTGCAAAAAAACATTTACATACGTAGTGCAAGCATTGATGAATGGTATGTACAATGTACAAGCTGGGTCGCCCCCAACCATAAAATAGCCACATAGCGTCCAAATTCTGGCTTATTTTACTTGAGGCGGAGGGTGGGCCGCCCCGCCCCCTTCCCGTTCGAGGTGCCCCCATGAAATGCACACCATAAATTCCGACCTCCCTCATAACTTCAAAAATATATAATTGCCAAATTTTACCATTTCTATCCTAAAATTTCCTAAACATTTGTTCCGACTCCGCCAGAATTCTAACGAATTTTTCGCTGTTTTAGCATAAAAACACCTAAAACTGGCCATTTACACAAAAAAAGTTGAAATTCAAAAGAAGTTGTCAAATACATGCCCACCCCATTTTTGCACCCTCCTCTCATTTTCTGACATTTGGAAAATGACACCTACGTACGCACTTTTTGGTCCTGCCATCCAAAAATTTATCAAAATTTGGGACAGATGTAACTTTTGACTGAGTCGTTGGACTAGAAAACGTTTGCAAATACCTGCAATGATGGCAAGTCTTCCTCTTTGCACACCGCAAAAATTAGATTATATCTGCTGCACCCTTTGTCTGGCACATTGCCAAACGGGGAAGGGGGAAACCCCTTTACAGGGGCAAAACTCGCCCAAATTTGTTTAACAATTTTTAACAGCTCAATAGGGAAACAATTAGAGACTATATCACGGTACTATCGAGGGCGCTGCGGCATTCTATGCTGTCCGATTGGGACAATTTTGCTTACCTTACTAGCTAGAGGCTAAAAATCATAAAAGTGCCACTTCGCTGCTGGAGGATGTATAGGTCTAATTGTGAATTTCAACAGCCAATTCAAGTACTTCTAAGTACGCCAAGTGCGTATTTGAAGTTCTCAGCTAGCTCGTACAATATATAAACAATTCCAGCCAAAATCCGAAAATGTGGATTTCCCCCCACAAATTATGGCCTCGGAAATTTCGAAAAATGGCCAACAAAGAAAACTTTTCAGCGTTTTCCCCTTCCTATCTTCAAAAAGGAGGGGTTGGGACTGCTCATAAAATTTACGAGCCCCTTTGCACATATAGCAAGGTTAACAAAAAAATCAAAATTTGGTTTTTTGGCTGGAACTTTCGCAAAACTAAACCAAATCGATTACTTTGAGGACCCATGGATACGTAGGTCTTGGGCTAAGCTTTAAACCACCCCAGTTTCGCTGCTCTACCACCTACCAGTAAGTTGCAGTAGGCTAAAGTTTGTGATTTTTTTGTTAACGGTTTCACAAAAAATCACTCGTTAACAAAAAAATCAGTGGCGGATTGGATCCCAGAGAGCAGCTAGCAATGTTTTCTCATCAGTTTTGGATAGAGCGCATTAAATAACGTATTTAGAACCCAAAATCACCAACCTGGTGTTCGAACTCGGGCAACTGACCACCGAAGTCTTAGTGGTCACTGATGGGCCCCGGCAGGGTCTAGTATGAAGTCTTCTGGTGGCTATAAAATGCCGTTTTAAAGGCTAAAATGTTGTTTTTTCGTGTTTGTGAGTGATTATAACTTATTTCCAGCCGTTTTGGCAGAGAAACTTAGGACTTCGTATGTTGGTGGTATATGACCCACGGTCACGTGACCCCTGCCGGACCCTCCATGTACCAACTGGGCAGTCAGAAGTGGCAACAATCTTGTCCTAGGGGGTTTTCTAGTGCGCAGAATTCAAATCTGGCATTAGTTTTTAGGTAACTGTAGTCTACTACTGACTTCTGGAATCACGTTTACCGTCGGACGGTTCAGGCCAGGCTGGTTACCAGGTTGGACATCCAGAAGTGTCAGGCAACCTCAAAAACAACGGCTATAAGGGTTTTCGAGGTCGCTGAGCTCGAATTTGGCTTTGCTCTAGCTGCTGTTCTGACTTCAGTAACAAAATATGAAAGTGATTTTTTATTTGTTAAAATTTTAACAAAAAAAATCACCGACCCCAAGACGGCTCAGAGGTCCGACCGGGAACTTCTATATATGTATCGATAGCGCACAGTCAGGACATGTCATATGTACAGTATGGGTTGTCTAGGGTTTTCCCTTAGTAAATAGCAGCCGAAATTCGAAATTCGGTCATGAACGTTTTTGAGGTCACTTTTGGGTACCCTCACTTAAAGGTCTGCCCTGAACGCATGGAGAGGGCCTAGGGGCTCAAACTCGCAGGCTGTAATGTCGAGATGTGTGGCTATCACCATGCAAAAAATTGGGTCTCTGCGACTTTCCTGTGAGTCAGGATGGGGTGATTTTTTGTTGAAATTTCGGGTGATTTTTTTGTTAACCTTGCTATAGCATTTCTGGGCTTATTCTAGGGGACTTTTCTTGGGGGGGGGGGCTCTTTGGGCGGGGCCCTCGGGGGGCGAGTCATTCTTGGGGGGGGGGCGAAAATTTTTCAAAATTTTCCTAAAAATAGCGCTATTTTTATAGTAATCGCCAAAAAAGTTCGTTTTTAGTGCAAAAATAGTGCTTAAATAGGCAAAAATCTACTAAAAATCTATGGCGAAGCCGGAAAATTTTCGAAAATTTGGCCTTCTGAGCGATTTTTTCAGGGCAAAAGTTGGTACCAAAAGGGGCACCCACTTTTTGGGGGGGAACGATTTGGGGGGGGGGAAGGGTGTTTATGGGGGGGCACCCCAACCCCCACTAAAATAAGCCCAGCATTTTGGCTTATGCCCTGACTATTCCCAGGGCGGGATGTGGAGTTGGGTTGTAGGTCAAAATTTGTTCTGGGATTGTTCCAGTTTTTACTCTAAACTGTATATATATACCCAAATTTTTTCAGCTGAGAACGTGCTAACATTAAATGACGTACACGTTATTATTTTGTATAATGTGTAAAGTATTTGTTAAAAAAATTGAATCCATGCCCATGCCTCCAAAAAAATTTGCGGGTCCCTCCCCTTTCAAAATTGTAGATCCAACACTGGAAACTGGAAAAAATTCAAAAGTGTAAAATTTTGCTACAGTCGATTCGTCTCGTTATAATGACCACAGAAATATCAAGTTTACGTAATGAGTTTCTGATTCCCTCCTAAGTTCACTTGATGAGAAACGGTATTTTTGAACGTCTTTAACTGTTTTATAGCTGATTTCTAGAGATTTTACCGAATTTTTTAAATTTTCATTTAACATTGTAAAAAATACCAAAATTCCTGAGTTTTTCTTAGTTTGGACAACATTTTAGGGGGAGGGCGATGGGGCGGTTAGTATGGGCTCAGCTTGGGGGAGGGGGTAGTTGAGATCGGGTATGGGCGGGGGAAGGCGGGATCTGGTATTTTCCTTCGGGGTCTCCTCAAACAGGGTATTTTTTACAGTGGGGGGGGGGCGGCCCCCCCCCCCGAAAATGCCTTCCCCCCCCGAAATCGCCCCCTCCCGGGATTTTTGCTCCCCCCCCGGGATTTTTTGGGGGCCCAAATTTTTGCCAAAAATAGGCTAATTCTCAAAAATTTTCCGGCTTCGCCGGAGATTTTTTCGTAAAAATGGCTATTTTTAGCTTAAATCCTGGCATTTTTGAGAACTTTTAGCGTTTCACCATGCAATATACGCCAAAAAATACCATTTTTTGGCTCATTTAGGCAAAAAAATCTTCCCCCCCCCCGAAAATTTCTTCCCCCCCCGGGAAGCCCCCCCCCCCCGAAAAAAAATCCCTAAAAAATACCCTGCTCAAAGGGGGCAAACCGTACCCTGGTGCACCTAGAATCCGCGACGGGCCCATTATCCTTTGCATAATTTCACCGAAAACTTTGGTGGAGGCATCACCCTCTGCATAATTTCACCGGAAACTTTGGTGGAGGCATCACCCTCTGCATAATTTCACCGGAAACTTTGGTGGAGGCATCACCCTCTGTATAATTTCACCGGAAACTTTGGTGGAGGCATCACCCTCTGCATAATTTCACCGGAAACTTTGGTGCAGGCATCACCCTCTGCATAATTTCACCGGAAACTTTGGTGGAGGCATCACCCTCTGCATAATTTCACCGGAAACTTTGGTGGAGGCATCACCCTCTGCATAATTTCACCGGAAACTTTGGTGAAGGCATCATCCTCTGGCTTTTTCCTAGGCAAAAAATTCCGGGGGAGGGCACGGATTTCTGGGGGGGATTTTTGAAGATGTTTAAAAGATAGCTATTTTTTGCTACTGAGCTAAAATATTAACTATGTTCTGGGTTTTCCTTAGTGGGGGAGGGGTGGGGGGTTGACCCCCCACTTTTTGGGTCCCCCCCACTCGACCCCTTCCCCCCCCCACTCGTTCCCCCCCCACTTTTTTGGGCTTCCCCCCCCCACTCACTATAAGGTGCCCAGAAAATGCCAAATTTTTAGGATTTTTGGTCAAAATTTTCAAAAATTTTCCAGCGTCGCCGGAATTTATTGGTTAAAAATCGTCTATTTTGGTACTAAATCTTGATTTTTGAGCACTTTTTAGTTTAGATGTAGCAGTATATATACATAGAAAACGCGCAATTTTTACCGCATTTTAGCCTATTTTATTCCCCCCCCCCACTTTTGGTCTTCCCCCCCCACATTTTTGGGCTAGAGAAAACTATGATGTTTAACCTAAATTTAAGCTTAAAATAGCTAAAGAATGCTTAAAAATGTCTAAAAATCCGGCGAAGCCGGACAAATTGTTCCCTCAAAACCCTATTTTTCCGGGCACTTAAAAGTTCTGGGGGGGAAGGCCCGAATCCTGGGGGGAGGGCGGCGATTCTGGGGGGGGGCGACCCAAGTCTGGGGGGAGGACGAAATGCTGGGGGGGACGAAGGCAAAAGCTGGGGGAGGCTGAGAGTATGCGAAAATTCTTGGGGGGGCAAAGGGGGTCGAAAATGTTGGGGGGAGCCCCCCGCCCCCCTGGTGGTGAAACTCATAGTTTCACCGGAAATTTAAGTTGAGGGAGGGGTGGGTAAGGTATGGAAATTTGGTGGTCGACCCGCGAAATGTAATGGGGGGTACCCCCTCGAACCCCCCCCTCAAAATTGGGACCTCAGAAAATCCTAAAAGTAGCCTAAAAATGCAAAATTTTGTGTATTTTAAAGTTTTATCCATGAAAACAAGGTTTGTTTTGATATATAGCTTTAGCCGTTTATGCGCGGTTTTAAAGCGATTGTTAGCCAAAATTTGAGAAAAATCTTTGAAAAATTGACCAGTTTTGGGCAAAATTTAGCTAATTTTTTGGCTGCAAAAAGGGGCGGCCGGGCCGCCAAAAAAGGCCAAAAAGGGAGGTTGGGCGTTGGTAGCCGAAACCGAAAGTTGGGGAAGGGAATGTCGAAAATTTGGGGGGGGGCAAAGGGGGTCGAGAATTTTGGGGGGAATACCCCCTCCCAAACCCCCCCCCCTGCCCCTGGTGAAACTATGGTGAATATAGGTGTGTCTGGGGAAAACATTTTTTGGGGGGCGTCGGATGCAGCAGGCATAGTTGTAACAACGGAGATTTGGGGTGGGGGCTCCCCCCTGACTATTTTTTGGTGGCCCCCTCTGAAGACCCCCCCAACCAGGGTATTTTTTACAGGAGGGGGCCCCCCGAAATTGACCTTCCCCCCCCCGAAAATGCCTTCCCCCCCCGAAATCGCCCCCTCCCGGGATTTTTGCTTCCCCCCCCCCGGGATTTTTTGGAGGCCCAAATTTTTGCCTAAAATAGGCCAATTTTCAAAAATTTTCCGGCTACGCCGGAGATTTTTTCGTAAAAATAGCTATTTTTAGCTTAAATCCTGGCATTTTTGAGAACTTTTTGCGTTTCACCATGCAAAATACGCTAAAAAATGCCATTTTTTGGCTCATTTTTGCGAAAAAATCTTCCCCCCCCCGAAAATTTCTTTCCCCCCCCCCCGGGCCCGGGCCCCGGGGGCCCCCCCGGGAAGCCCCCCCCCCCCGAAAAAAATCCCTAAAAAATACCCTGCCCCAACCATAGGTGTAATTGGGGGGGGGGGGTGGGGGGGGGGGGGTAAGCCCCCCCCAGACATTTTTTACAAACCCCCCCAAAAATTTTTGGGGCCCCCGGCCCCCGCCCCCAACTGGGGGCCCCCCCAAGGGGGGGGGGGGATTAGTCGCGCCGAAGGCGCGAAAAATTGGCCAAAAATTGGGTATTTTTAGGGTAAATTCTGCAAAATTTTTCAAAAAAGTCCAAATTTTTGGCTTAAAGTGTTTATTATTGCGAGAAATACACGTTTTTAACGGTTTTATGGACTTTCTGGCTCAATATTGACCTTATTTTAGACGTAGAACCATGTTGCCAATCAAGTTTTCGAGTTTAAAACCCCTGTGTAATGTCAAAATTACTTCATAGTTGAATGTTTTTTGGCATTAGCAATGGCTGAAAATGCGATTTTTGACATAAAAATAGAAATTTTTGGGGGGAGGTTTTGGGGGGGGGTCGGGGGGGGGTCTAAAAAGGGCCCCTCCCCAAAATTCCGGGGGAGGGGGCCCCCCAACCCAAATCCCCGTTACACCTATGCCCCCAACCCTCCCCCAAAAAATGTTTTCAATTTTTATGCCAAAAATCGCATTTTCAGCCGTTTCTAATGTCAATGAATGAACATTCAACTAGGGATGCACCGGGGGGCCAGGCCCCGGCCCCGGTAGTCAAGCCCCGGCCCCGGTATATACCGACCGCAGCCAAAAATTAGCAAAATTTTTTGAATTTTTGACATTTTTTGACCAAAATTTTGAATTTTGCAAAGTCAAAAAGTGTTACATATCGTTTGTTTTGCCGCCGATATGAATGAAAACAACGATAGTAACGTTTGTAATCAAAAATTATTGCAAAATTTAAACTTTCAAGAAAATTTTTTAAAATTTTCTATTTAGAACCCCAATTTCCAGGCCCCGGCCCCGGCCGGGGCCACGATTAGGTCCCGGCCCCGGCCCCGGTAGTGGCGGCCCCGGTGCATCTCTACATTCAACTATGAAGTGATTTTGACAGACATGGTTTTTAAACTCGAAAACTTGATTGCCAACATTTTTCCAAGTCCAAAATAAGGTCAATAATAAGTCAGAAAGTTCATAATACAGTTAAAGTGTATTCCTCGTTCGCAATAATAGACACTTTAAGCCAAAAATTTGGACATTTTTGAAAATTTTTGCAAAATTTACTCTAAAAATGCCCAATTTTTGGCAGTCTTAAAATTACCCAATTTTTGGCAGTTCCCCTCCCCAGTTGGGGGGGACGAAAAAAGAGCCTCGTTGTAGGACAGACAGGCTCATATGTTAAGCCGTTGCAACTTGTTTTCCTTAATTTACAACCTCAACGCCACTCATATGCATTTTACAGGCTAGTTTCCGTGTTTGTACAACCTGCCTGAGAGTACTCATATGTATTTTACATGCGACGAAGGAGCATTTTTGGTTCTTGTTTTCCATTCTTTTACATATGTATGCGCAAAAAAGAACCAACATAATATATTTCCGAACACCATGCGCAAGCAGATACTATTTTGACCACTTTTGGAAAACTTCATATTTGACCCAAAATCGCCTAAGTCCCCACCCCACCCCACCGCAGCACTCTACAGGCACTTTGAGCATGCAATTCTATGGCAAAAGTTGCTCACCTCACTTAGGGCTTTCATTTGATACCAAATTTGACCACTTTTGAAACATTTCATTTTTGACCGAAAATCGCCTAAGTCCCCACCCCACCCCACCGCAGCACTCTACAGGCACTTTGAGCATGCAATTCTATGGCAAAAGTTGCTCACCTCACTTAGGGCTTTCATTTGATACCAAATTTGACCACTTTTGAAACATTTCATTTTTGACCGAAAATCGCCTAAGTCCCACCCCACCCCACCACAGCACTCTACAGCCACTTTGAGCATACAATTCTATGATAAAAATTGCTCAGCTCACTTAGGGCTTTCATTTGGTACCAAATTTGACCACTTTTGAAACATTTCATTTTTGACCGAAAATCGCCTAAGTCCCCACCCCACCCCACCGCAGCACTCTACAGCCACTTTGAGCATGCAATTCTATGACAAAAGTTGCTCAGCTCACTTAGGGCTTTCATTTGATACCAAATTTGACCACTTTTGAAAAATTTCATTTTGGACCACCTGACCCCTTACCGACCTGACCCCTCTGACGGTCAAGTGGAGCTAGCCCAGCAAAATGGGTGCGTTGCACAGCAAAACGGACACCGGAAATGAGCTGGGCGCACCAGAAAACCCATATAGAGAAAGTTTTGAGAGGCCAAGTAGAGCCTAGTATGGACCTCCAGGAAACGGTTGCCGACATGACCCTCCAGACGGCAAAGTGGAACCAGCCCAGCAAGATGGATGAGTCGGTCGGAAAAACGGACAGCGGATATCAGCTCGCCGAACCAGAAAACCCATATAGAGAGTTTTGAGAGGCCAAGTAGAGCCTAGTATGGACTCCAGGAAACGGTTGCCGACATGACCCTCCAGACGGCAAAGTGGAACCAGCCCAGCAACTTGGGTCAGTCGGGCAGAAAAACTGATAGCGGGAATCGATTCTCCGTCCGCAAAAACCTTTGTATGCAAGATTTGAGGCTTCCAGGTCGCAAAATAAGCGAAAAAACTAATTTCAAAGTTGGACCCAAAATTCACCAACTTTGGCAGGCCAGTACCCAAAAATTACGCTCAGGACCGGAAAATCATATAGCAATTGAACGACCCTGATATGTGTCCTATTCAGCCATATAGGCAGTATTGCCCCATATATAGCCCAGTCTGACTTATTACGGCGCCTTTGAAGCATACTTTTTGGCCATTTTAAAGTTTTGGCCGACTTTGGCCCCCCGCCAAAAATTTTTTCCGGCTCTGGGAGGCATAAAAACTAGCCTATCGGCTTATTTTTGTTGCGTACTCCAAGAATATATATGGTTGTCATAGGCAAAAATTTTTCTATCTGTTGTTATTAAAGCTACAAAACCCCCTTACCAGACGTCAAAGCGGAGAACCGGAAAAAAAAACATCACTCGTAAGCGATTTTTGGAGCAACTTTTTTACTGAAAGTTGTACGGGATGAAACTTCGCACACA
>JASAND010016263.1:0-22401 GCA_030248195.1 Trissonchulus latispiculum | reverse complement strand
TATTTTGATCACGATCAGTAATTTCACTCACCACTGCGACTACACCTATACCGTAAGCTCTATCTGTTAATGGTATAAGGTCAGGTAATTGGTAACCGAGGCCTACTATAAGGTCGCGGCCATTCAAATGAAAAATTTTCATTATCGAAAAACCTTTCGGACGGGATAGGTTGGGCCATGCGGGTCGTGTGGTCTTATATCACGTATATAGCGGTAGCGACAAGCTTTGAATCTATGAGTAGTTCAGGCTCAAATTTTTCATAATTTCGTGAATCTAGATTATACACATAGTCAGGTTCATTGACTGCATCACACGATAAAGGTACATTTCCAAATTCTGGAGGGGGTGAACTAACCGTCCGTTTCTACTACTTTCGCTACTTGGCACATTATTTTCTTCCCTTTCGTTATCTCTTTCGGCTTCTTCTCTAATTCCTTCATGGGGAATTGCATCATAAACTCTGAAAATTTCAGCATATAAAAATATAAATTAATTTTTCTAGATTTTTAACATACTTTTTAATTGGACTTCAGATGATCTCGCAAAATCATTGGGAGTCTTCCAAGCCAATTCTCTCTCCTGGTGCGCAGACCAAATTAGGATGTTCTAGTGAAGTACCAGTGCCCCAAATGGGATCTTCTTCTCTGGTTTCTGCGATCTGGCGTTCTCCCGTTTGCAATAAATATTCACGAAAGTGTTCATTTTGAGAAAACTTTGCGTATAAACCTTCATACATAATATAACGCTTAACTTGATCCCATTCCTGTTTATCAAATCCACTCATATTGCGGGTTAAGCGTTTTTGCATAGCTGGCTGAGGTTCTTTCATAATTTTAGCAGCTATATCTTTTCGACCAAAATATCGGGCCTTGCTGGCCTGGTAATATTGTTCGGTGCAGACATAATGTTGACCTTGGATCTGAAATCTAACTGGGTGAAAATTACTAAAGGGACTCCTTTGCCCTCCGAAAGTAACAGTCTTAACCTGTCCATTTTTCATGAACGGTCATCACTGAAGGTGGGGAATATATGGTGGGTAGGGGCAGTACTGGTGCGCCAGGTCGAGGCAGAGTCGGGGTAATTCGTTTCTGATTTTGTCCCCAGACGGCTTTCCATGCGTTTCGCTCCCTTTTACCTTGACGTTGTAGTCCCGAGGCCGGAACTAATGGTCCTATCGTGGGATCGATGACATGCATCCATAGGCGGGCTGTTTGGTCTATGGCAGCGCCGGCTGTTTCTCCAGCTGCATACGAGTAAATTGGTATTTCGCCAATTGTTATCTCTGCTTTCCACACGGGTGGAAACCCTTGAACACAACTTGTAGCAATTTTAGCTACTTTGTCTGAACTATGTTTCTCGACGAAGCAAGTTACTGCTCGATGCAGCGTATAGGGCTCCGGGTTCTTGTAATATCGTTTTAAAGATTCAAAGAATTCTTTAAAAAGGAATTCCACGCGTATATTCAGTTGTGGCCATTGCGCCGTTTTCAATATGGTGAAAACTCAAGCGACTGCAGGCAATTGCAGATCGCGCACTATTTCGTAGACTTCTGTAATTTTTATCGGTAGTGGCTTGGCGTATTTGGCCTTTTGAATGTCCACATTCAAAAGTTCTCTAGTAAGAACGTTAGTATGAGTCACAACGATGCGTTCTTTGATTGGGCCTGGGATCATAAGTGAGGAATTCACCACTCTCATTCTCTTAGGTTCTGCCAGTTCAGGGGTTTGAATGAACTGTGGTGTGGGTGGGTAATACAACGATCGGCAGAAAACTTTCAGGTTGACTGAGAGCTGGTAAGTGTCATAGGATGGGAACAAGTCTGCGATGCAGACTTCAGCTACCTTATATTGGGCGAGGGCGTCGACAATAGCATCTCGCAACTGACTCGGCGTTGGGAGAAGGTCGACTCCAAATCTTTTGTAGTCAGAATTTTCCACAGGAGCGCTTTCTAATAAGCATTTCGCCATATCTAATAATTTTACGCCTTGGGACGGCCCTCGGATGATTCTAAATTGTTGCGGAAAGTCGGTGTTTAAGAACAACTCCGACAACTCGATCATTCCATTTATTTGAAACCCAAAAGTATCTTGACAGCGTTTGCAATGATTGCGGCTGCCATTGATCATAAAGTAGCAAGGCGGTCTTTCTAGGAACGCCTTGAGGTCAGGCGGAAATGTACTCATCCGAAACGCGGTTAGACAACCAATACAGTACACGAAAATTTCTGAAGGCTCTTCAGAGAATACTAGTTGGAGTAGTGTCAGATGCTGACCCCCATGACTAGTGGTGTCAGTGTCTAGACCTTCGGTGTCTAAAGAACACCATACACTTTTCTTAGCCAAATTCATAATCTTCGGGAAGTGTTCGACATGTTGATCAAAATTCCATATTACGACGGGGTCAGCGGCTGATTGCTGGGACAGGCGCTGAATGGCTCCTTCCCACAGTTCATGCCCTGGAGGTAAGGTGAGTTTACCTTTTTTGCTTCGATTTTCTTCCATTTAAGGACACGTGCGTCTACGGGCTCTAGGACCTGGTTAGGTATCCGTCTTCAAACTAAAAAAAGTATGATGCACCTGAAACAAATTAGTTCCACTATATTAACATAAAAAAAATCGGTGCCAATTAACTTTACAGAAATTTCTTTTCAGATACGTAAAACACTAAAAAAAAATATCATCATAGTTCTAAGTGTACTAAACCAATAACCTGAAACACTAACTACAAAATCTCTTTAAAACAAAATTCGTCAAAAATAGGTTTGGGTTATCTAACATTTTTTTTACTCATAAATCTTAAAATATTTGAACGGGTTTGGTGGGATGCACGAGGCATGCGCATGAGGGGGGCATCGATTTCGGCAGCCTCGTCGGTCGGATCAATAATGTGTTGTTCGGGTAGAACAATTTCATCCCCTGATTCACTATTAAACTCCGTGATAACTATATCAGGTATCTCATCCGTGTGGATGTTTTCCACTTCCGGGGGAGCTATTTCACGGTTTGGTGGTTCTGTTTCCACCTCTACGTGCTCTTCTGTATCGAGCGCAGGAATTGCCTCATCCCCCACATTATCGTTAGCTATTTGCTCGTCCAGCTCCTTAGGTTGTGCGGCCAGTCTAGGAACAGCATTACCATGATATCGTTTGAGCCTATTTATATGAACTGTTTGAGTTTTCCTATTCCTTCCTCGACTAGGTTCTATCGTCGCAGTAAGGTGCCGTAAGGATATTATAGTAAACGGTCCATGCCAGGTATGGGCTAGTTTTGTTGTTTTTCCTTTTGGAACAGCAGTATTATGCACCCAAACTTGATCTCCGACATGAAATCGTGGGTCATGTTCCCGCTTATCGTAGTTTAATTTTTGACGAGTTTGGGCTTCTTTAATGTGTTCTTTTGCTATATCCCATGCGTCCCTAATCCGTACCATGATGTAGATTTTGAAATCTTCTACATCAACCTGGTATCGGGGAAGTTGTAGAGTAACATCTAGAGGCAAATTGGGTTCTCTTCCGTACATAAGCAGAAACGGAGAACACTTTGTTGATTCTTGTCGACTAGCGCGGTATGCAAACAGAACACAGGGAATATAAGTATCCCAGTCACTTTGTTTCGAGTTGACGTACATGCTTAGCATTTTGAGGATAGTGTTATTGAAACGTTCTACTAGACCATCAGTCTGAGGGTGGTATGGAGTAGTAAGAGCCTGTTCGACGTCTAGTATGTGAGTAACTTCTTTCATTAATTTGGAAGTAAACTGAGTACCTTGGTCGGATAATAGAACTGACGGGGCTCCAAAACGGCATACTATATTTTCCACAAAAAGTTTGGCTATTCCCTCAGCCTTTGCTTCCGACATGGCAAAAGCTTCAGCCCACTTGGTTAGATAGTCCATAAATACGACAATGTATTTGTTGCCAGATTCGGTCAGCGGTAAAGGACCTAGAATGTCCACAGCCATTCTATCCATGGCTCCTTCAATGGGGATAGGTTGTAATGGTGCCCGCACCAGTTTTCCTGGCTTGCGACCTGCGCAAGATTCGCAAGCACTGCACCATTCCTTAATATCGGAATACATTCCATCCCAGTAATATTTTGGTAGAATTTTCATATATGTCCTATCGAAGTTTTGATGGGCCCCCAATGGGCTATCATGGTATTCTCTCAGTATGAGTTCCCGTAGTGACATAGGGACCACTACTTGTTGATATAGTACTTGCTCCCTTTTCCCAATTTTAGGGTATAAATGGTGTAAAATTCCGTTTCTCATTGCGTATCTAACAGACTGCTTTATAATTTTCCTAGCGAACTTTTTGTCATCAGGTAGAGTTCCGTCCTCCAAATATTGTCTCATAGGCTGTACTTCAGGATCCCCGATTTGCTCACTCATCATTTGTAAATCCACAGTTTCTATGTCAGCCATGCTGACTTGTTCATCATGGGGAATTCGCGACAGAAAGTCAGCGGCTGCGTTACTTTTTCCGGGTTTATATTCAATATCAAATTTCATAATTTCGTGAATCTAGATTATACACATAGTCAGGTTCATTGACTGCATCACACGATAAAGGTACATTTCCAAATTCTGGAGGGGGGTGAACTAACCGTCCGTTTCTACTACTTTCGCTACTTGGCACATTGTTTTCTTCCCTTTCGTTATCTCTTTCTGCTACCACGCTCTGCTACCAGATGTGGCGAGTCAGGTCCAGGTAGTTGAATAGGCAAAGTTCGTGGAAGCGTGCGACTGGACTCGTCACTGGGCTGGATCGCATACACTGCACACAAGCTTTACTGAGTAAAATAATAGGCAACTTTAGTTAACAGCAGTCAGAGCAACCAGAGCAACAATGTTTACCAAGCAAGGGTTTATATTCAACGTCAAAATTATAGCTTTGCAAAGTTAGCGCCCATCGGGCTAGTCTCCCCTCTTGATGTTTTCCATACTTTATCAGCCAAATTAAAGGAGCGTGATCTGTTATCACTCTAAAATGTCTGCCTGCAAGATACGTGCGAAAATATTTAATTGCCCAAACGACAGCTAAACACTCAAGTTCGACTATGCTATAGTTTTTCTCACTGTTACGAAGATTTCTGCTAGCATATGCTACAACGTGTTCGCCGTCTGATGTTTCTTGAGCCAGTATGGCTCCTAGACCGAGCTGAGATGCGTCAGTTCGTAAAACAAATTCTTTATCAAAATCAGGATACTTCAATATCGGAGGTGAAATTAATAGCCGTTTTAGCTGGCAAAAAGCCTTTTCGCAGTCTTCAGACCAATGATATTTAACAGCCTTTTTCAGGAGTCCATGCAAAGGGTTTGCTATTTGGGCAAATTTTGGTACAAATCGACGATAATATGAAGCTAGTCCCAAAAATGCGCGTAACTTATCAATATTTCTTGGAGCTCTCAGTTCTACTAACTTTTCAATCTTTGCGGGGTCGGGAGAGACTCCATTTTGGGATACAACGTGTCCCAAAAATACAATTTGTGCCCTCAAAAATTGGCATTTCTTTGTCTTGATCTTAAGATTGGCACTGCGCAACCTATCAAAAACCTGTCTCAAATGATCTAAGTGAGTGTCGAAAGTTGCAGAAAAAATTACGACGTCATCTATATATACTAAGCATAAGCGCCAATTTAAACCTGCTAAAGTTATTTCCATTAATCTCTGAAAAGTAGCCGGAGCATTGCATAGTCCAAAAGGCATTACGCGAAATTCATATAGCCCATTATGTGTTATAAATGCTGTTTTCTCTTTATCTTCCTCCCGTATGGGAATTTGCCAATACCCTTGCGCAAGATCTAGAGACGAAAAATATTTCGCTTCTGATAGTGTATCTAGAATTTCAGTAATGTTAGGTAATAGGAAAAACATCCTTTTTGGTTACTGCATTCAGTTTTCGATAATCAGCACAAAATCTCCATGTACCGTCTTTCTTCTTTACTAAAACTACAGGGGACGACCAAGGACTTTTTGACGGTTGGACTATGCCCTGCTCCATCATAGTTTGAATTTGCTGTTCAACGACTTGACGTTGAGCAATAGGTATGCGGTAGGGCAGCTGCTTTATTGGTGAAGCGTAACCAGTAAAAATTCGATGCTCAAAATTCTTTGCATAACCCGTTTTATCTCCGCTTGCTATAAATATGTCTGCGTATGTTCGGAGCAAGTTGAAAAATTGCTTTCTTTGTTCGGGAATTAAAAGCTTTGTATCTAACGACGTGTATCTTTGTATTCGACCTCATTTAAAAATTCATACGGCGGCTCTTTCGATGGTGCTGACAAGTTGTCAATAGCTAGCACACTGATATTTCTGAGAGGCTTAGATGAGTTGTGAAGTGGGGCTTCTACAGCGGTTGTTGGCTGTTCTAAATATCCAATTTGCATGTTCTGATATAGAGTAATTGGAACTGATGAAACATTTAGTAATCTTACTGCTACTCCTAACGAATTGGATTGTGGCGACACTAATGTTCGTGCCGCGAGCAGTCCATATTTTTCATGTAAACTGTTATGAGGTTCAAACAATGCTGTTTTCGTTGCATTAGCTGAACAGAACAAAGTCATCTCACTTCTTGGTGGGACCTGAACGGTTTGAATTATTCTTACTATGATTGGCTTAGGTTGGCACGTTGTCAAATATACTGTTTGCTCCATGGGGCGAAACAACACTTTTTCATTTCCTAATTGTAAAAGTTCATTTTCAAAATCAAAACCTATTATTCCAAATCTACGTAGAAAATCGATTCCCAATATGCATTGATAACTGAAATTATCAACTATGTATACAGGATGTTCTATGGTAGTCGATTCCACGGTAATAGGTAATACTACCTTTCCTATTACGGTGAGCACGTGTCCTGTGACAGAGGTGGCCAAAATGTCGGTAGGTTCTAATGCCAGTTTCTTTTCAGTGCAGACTGCTTCATATACTTCCTTAGCGATCAGGGTTACGTGTGCGCCAGTATCAGCAAGTGCTGCAACTTTGATTCCTTTGACAGCGACTACAACTTTCACTGTTCCTTCCCCTCCGGCTAAGCTGATTATATCTACTTCTCTTATTTTTGGCATGGTTAGCGCATGTCGAGGTAGGTATTCAGACAAGTCTGGTGGTTGGGGTTGGGGTATCCTCAGAAACGTGTTAGGTAGCATATAGTCATTTTGGGTTCTCTCCCCTGACCGGGTATACATAGAAATGTACTGAGTAGCTAAAGGGTCTAGCTGTGGGTACAGTGGCCTAGAACTATCAGTAACTATGATTGTTGGTGGTCTGGGTTGGGTGATGTTTGGAGGTCGCGTAGGAGGTTCCATTTCAAGTACTTCGAATATGGGGTTCTCTCGCGTAGTTTGATTCTTGTCCCGTCTCTCTCGGAACCAATTTCTGGCTTTGGGTAATAAATCTGGCAAATTTAGGGTGAAGGCTTGGGAATTCATTATGGGGCAGCAGTGAATAACCACAAAACAAATTGTGACGTACAGAGAAACTGCAAAGACCCAAATTTGAAAGGGGCTTACCCCATAACCTGTTAAGAAACCAAAGCAACCTTTATTCATAATGCTAGAGACCATCCCCTTAGCCGCAACCTCTGGGCTAACTGCTTGTTGTCTGTGTACTCCTAACTCAGCCAGAATTTGTTGTTGATACTGAATTCCTCCTAGTAAATCATTGAGAGAGACTGAAGTCTCCAGATCACTGTAATTGTACATGAGTATCTCATGAAATATTGTGGCTTCAAAATTCCAAGGTGAAGTTAAATTCCAATCAAATGCTTTAATTTCGGGTATACCATTCATTGGCAGGACCGAACCATCCAATGCATGGTATAAATAAGTTTGATTCCCTAAACGCAAAGGAACCTGGCTTGAAAGTTCACATTCAATCGGTTGACCTGAATGATGCAGAATGTTTGTAACTGTGTCCAGGTAAGCCACATGAGAGGTATTTTCAAAAGTAAACGTTAACGGTAATTCCTTAGTACATGTACTACCGTTCATTGGCAAAAATGCAAAACTTTCAGTTACTTCTTGGCATGGCCATACTTCGATAGTGGAACCTCCGGTTCTTGCAAAAACATCTGTCTTATTTAATAAAGTTCTCATAGCCAAAGTTGGGTTAGCTAAAATGTCGGCATGTAAAACTTCTATAACCGTTTTCATCGAAGTACAAATTGAATGCATAGTTTGATCGAATGCAAATTTAATATTTTTATTCATGCGAAATTCTATTGCTTGCAACATACTAGCCAGTAAGTCAGTTGTGACAATCCCATTTTTCTTAGCCCATCCGTCTATGATTCTTTCTACACGCTGGCGTCTGCCAGTCTGATTATTCTTGAGTTCTCGCCGAACTCGCATAACTGGAGGGCGTTTTTGAAACATAATTCTGAAAGGCACCCCTTGCTCTGATATAAAAACTTGCTTATTGTCACAGTCATATGTGGTTACACCTCCCTGATAAGTGAGTGCTAAGTGTCCGTCGTCCGAAATCCAATTAGATCCCCACATTTGTCCTGGAATAGTTTTCCATTTTATAAATTCACATTTTTCATTAGGGGCTTTTTCCCAAGTCAGAAAACTTCGGTCTGTGAGCGCACAAGCTCCTCTGCTGTAATCACAGTGGGTAGTTACACCTAAGGAACTTTCCATAAAGTCATTGTGATGGCGTTTATACACTACTCCCGGTGTAACGAAACAATTGTAGGATTCAAAAACTTTCCATTTACAGCAATTAATACCTCCACCAGGGTAGTACCAGTCAAGTTTATTTGAAGTTTGCCATAAACCTCCTTTGAATTCAAGTGTGCCATACCGACAGGTATGCCAAAGGTACATATTTTCACATTCCTGTTCATGTACAGGAATATCATATTTCTCTTCCTTTTTCAAATTTTCATCTCCAAAGAAATAGGTGAAAGTTTCAACTTTCTGATAAACTATTTTGCATCGCCATGCTTTCGAGCGATACTGCATCAAATTATGCTTGTACAGCAATAAGTCCGTTTCTAGTGGCATTCCTTCATCAATATGCTTTTTAACAGTGCAGGAGACTGTGTCTGGTAGTTTCCAGAGCGATTTTCCTTCTTTTGTCTGACATAACAGAGGTTTATTAGGTACTGGTACTGCACCAATTGGAGTAGTTCCTAAGACAAAGCTCAGGAAGATAGCTAGACAGGTGCAAAATAACGATAGGCTTCTAGTGGCCTTATGGGGTAATTGTGATGGGCGAACTACATTATTACTATTTTTCAATATTTCCAAATTTTTAGTAGGTCCTGTGATTTTGACCTGTTTTAGCTTTTTCTTTGCAGCTTGCAGCTTAGGCATAGCTCTTATGCCTCCTACAATTTTGGGTTTTGTTTCCTCTTCGTTGCAGAATTTCTGCACCAGTCTTCTATTTTGTTCAAATAGGGCATCATTATCTTGTTGGGCCTGGACATAGGCGGTTTGAAGGGTTTGCTGATTTCGTGCTATAACCTGTTGAGTATCCTGAAGCCCCTTTAAAGTCATTGCTATATCACTAAGTTCAGACTGCAAATGCGAATTAGTTATGGGGACCTCTTTCATATATCCTGTTCCCCTATCTATTAGAGCGGCTGGTCTTCTATTAAAAGAGCCAGAGTTGTTGTTCCTACTGGGTTGAGAGGGTCCCGCTCTATTTGTAGGGTTGGACCTTTTCTGAGGACAGCTGAGTGCGTAATGGCCTGGCCTATTACAGGAGTTGCAGATGACCCTGCCATCAGCAGTCCATCTTTGGCGGGCTCCCCCGTTTCTATTAGGTGGGTCCCTATTGAAAGGTCGTGTAGGAGTTTCTCGAGAGTAGGAATTCAAATAACTGGTAGTCGGGGGTCTTTGAACTTTATTTCTCAACTCAGCCAAATTTTCTTGAACATATTGTTGAAACTGTTCAAACTTTTTGGCTTGTGACACTGTTTGCGAATGCTGAAGTTTCATTGCATCCATGAGTTTTGACATTTCAGTCAGTAAGGGCTCTTTATTTTGAGGACTTGACTGTCTCTCAGTTTCAAAATTTCCATATGCTGCGACTGATCTTTGCGCACCTCTGCTAAGTCCATCAAGGGCTTCAATTTGCCTTGCCTTTTTAACAGCATCTTGAAAATCTGTGGGATTTTGTAGAATTAACTGCGTTTTATACAATGGATTTAAGCCATTTATGAAACTGTTGAAAGCTAAATGTGATGCTGCATCAGTGTCCATATCAGGATAAGCTTTTTGCACTAAGCGCTGAACGGCATATGCAAAATCTTGAACGCTTTCCTTAAGCTTTTGAGTTCTACTATGAAGTTGCATGCTTGCTAATCTCTCGTATTCAGCTGGCTTAAGCCTGTCAACAAGTTCTCTTTCTAGCTTTTGTATAGTATCACGATCATCCGCATCTATGCTTCTATAAACGTCTAGCGCAAAATCGCGAAGATAAGCGGGCAAAACTTTTAACTGCTTATCCTCATCCCAGTTTTGTGCAATGGCAACTAATTTGAAGACTACTAGCCAATCGTCTATACTTTGCTCGTCAGATTTTCCATGAAAAGGTCTCAAAGTATCTTTTGGTAGCGAAACTGCTTCTGTGGGTCCGATAAGTACTGCTTTTGGATCAAAAGAGTTGCCATAGGTATCATAAAAACTTTGCTTAAAAGCTGTGAAGTCGTCACGAAGATTTGAAAAATCTTGCATAGTGTCAGGATTTGGTAGGGTTTGCAAACGATCGGTATACATTGCAAGGTCTTGCTTAATTTGATCTAAAACTTGAGCTTGAGCTTTTATAGCTCTTGAGTGTCGTTCAAGTCGGTCAAAGTCAGCAGATAAATTAGACGGGTTTGGGCCCCCTTTGGTATCGTCGGCATTACCCGTACTCATTGAGAATCTTCAACTTTTATTAGGTGTTTTGAAAGTAGGGAATACGTGTCTGTGTGTAGTAGTGCTCCGAACCCAGGTCTTGCACCGGGAATCACAAAATTATCCAAGTTAAAATGTCAAGAATAGATAAAAATTACAACTCTAATCACAACTCTAGTCACACTGGCAATTAATACTCAAGTTCAATTAAACAATTATTAATAGAAAGTAATCAACTAGTCTAGTACCGTGCTCGGGCCATATCTATCGTCGAGACCAGTTCTGACTGACTTCCCACAGTTGTCGGGCTATCGCTGGTTCCGGATCAGACTGATTGGATGATTCCACCAGGGACTGGGTTCTCTTCAGGAGGAGTTCAAGGAGGCGGTTACAGTTCTGACAAGGTGGAGGGTTCGCTGGAAGGGTAATAGGCAGGACGATGATAGGAGGGTTCTGATAAGGAGTAGGAGGTACGATCGACGGGAAGGGTGCAGTAGGAGCGGTAGAGAATCCGTAGGACGCGGCTGACTGATTGGTTGATTGATCGGGGATGACGGTTGGCTGGAACGGTGGCTGCTGTGGCTCTGTCGCTTCGAGCTGAGGCAGATGGTACATCAATCCAATGGTGGGAACGTGTCGGACAAACCACGCTCTGCTACCAGATGTGGCAGGTCTAGGTCCAATAGGGGTGATGGAAGCGTGCTTAGTGAAAGTCAAAGGGCCTGCCACGTAGCAACTAGATCGTTGTCCAGACGTTTATTGAAGTCACGGCAGTTACAAGCAACAGTTGAGTAGCAACAAGAGCACTGCAGATACACAACACCAACTTATATACTAAGCTAACTCCGCCTTCCATTAGTAAGATCATTAGTGTTTTTGTGGGGCCAGTTGTTCCTTTGGAAAGTCAAAAAGTTCCAAGTAATTTAGTTTTCTAGTTCTTATAAGGTGCGGTACCTTTGTTGATGACTGAATTTAGAAACTTGACTCATAACATTTGGCGTTAATGATCCTCGAGGCAATTTGCAAAAGGAAATAGAAAAACTGAAAAGTTGTTGGAAATATTACTCAAAGTCTCAGTCTACCGTATAATTCTAGGAATTACTTAAAGTTACTTAAAATATCTTTATCTTTATTGGTTATTGGGTTAACCGATGAAATTTAAGATGAATAATGGAAATGATTACTTAGGGGTTACGGTAGCTAGTTGCGCAACTAGATGATACATAGGTAGGTACGTATTTAGCTAATGATATTAATTGGTAAGGAGAAGGGTGCTTTTGTATTTGTAATTATAGTTTTAATTAAATAATAGTTGTGATTTGATTTTAATGGGGACAAATTCTGATAGGTAATTTTCAATCTGTCACATTCCGTTCAAGGTCAATACAGGCCTCGTGAGCAACTATTTAGCAGAAGCCCACCTTCTGGAATCTTTAATTCGCGATCACAACTTTCAAAGCCAACTTAACTACTAAACAAGACTGGATGCCACACTGATAAGTCCTGCCTAAGATTCTAATCAAAGCTACTCTATACCGTAAGATCCTATTAGAAAGAACCACAGAACCTATAAATTTTAGGGTTTAATGTACGAGAGTTACAGGCAGACGAAATAGAAATGATAAGATACAGACCGTAGCTACTGTAGATAAGTAGATACAGCACAGATACAAACAACTGTCTAGAATGATACAGAATACAACAACAAACAATTACTGATTACAGGAATGCTAAGCAGAGCACAAAATATTATTAAGCTGCAAGCGAACACTCAATAACGTTAACAACGTACACAAACAAACAGCTAATTACAGATTCCTAAGGCTCGTACCTGTTTATTAAACCTAAGTTTTAAAAGTAGACCAGAATGATAACTTAGACCTAACCAGCAGTCTGACATACGAACTGCCTCTAAAGTTCAACAGTGAATCCTGCAAGAATCCGAACTTTTACTAAAACCTGAAACCTACAAAATTAAGAATGAACTAGTCATGTATGGTGAGTAGGATCTAACCACTAAAATATCGAGTGGGTCCGCCTATATGCTTATTGTGTCCGATATGCTTTTGTTTAATGGATGCAGTCAAGCTTGCACAGTTTCCACCCTTCCCAGGGCTCTAGATATTAATTCTGATTGCCCACTCGGCAGACAGCCAGACGCTAATATCCTACTTCCTGCCTAAGGAAGCGACAAACGGATATTTCGCACGAATTGTTAGAACGCAGTTTGAGGCTTTTAGATTTCCCCAAAAGATTAGAGTGTTAAAGTTTTAAACAACGAGACAAAAGTAAACGAAGATAGATAAAACAAGAGAATGCATATTATGATTTCAAGAGTTAAAACTGAAAGTTTCGTATTCTTTCTTCTTTCAGAGGGATTCCCGCTCAGCCCACAACCGAAAGTTTGGTAGCCTTGAAACAGGCTCTCAGGGCCGAGAAGCGGCAGAAGTTCGCTAAGGACAGCAGATCGTTGTCAGGTCGAGGGAGCAAGCCTCAACCAGGGGGGATCGGCAGTGCACTGGCAGAGACAAGTTTTGGTGAAACGGGTGTCGGATAAATCACCCTCAAAGCACCTGATGGAGGGTGTCGGACAAATCACCCTGTAGTCCAGAATACGATGAAGTGCACTCCGTCCTGCCCTGGCAGACTGTTTATCCCGATTTATAAAAGACTACAGACGTGTTACCCAAGCACCTTCGGGAGAGAAGGCTGGAGAGAAAAGATCCAGATAGTCCAGGGGGAACGTCGAGGCTCCACACACTGGATAATGAGAGCAGGATAGAGAACGACAGGAATCCGGATCAGGGCAGTAGAACCAGTGAATCAAGGCTAAGCAGAATCAGCTCCAGGAGAGCCCAAAGATCCAGGCAGGCCAGGTAAGGCAGGTGGGGCTAGGTTCAACCTGAATCAAATGGGTTAAAACCGTTAGGATCTTTCAGAGAAAGATCCTAACACGATATTTCCTGGGTCCAGGAAACCATCCCTAAGAAGCTGAGATGGAAAGTTTGAAAAGCGCGTGAAATTTTGTAAAGTTTGAGAGTACGTTCTGTAATTAAAAATTGAGAAAATTTTAGTTAAAAGTGAAAATAGAGGACTTTTGGGAGAGTTCCCAAAGGTCCAAGCTTCTCAGTGGATTTCCTTTCGGAAATCCACGCGACCCAGGTAATATCTGAACAGATATTACAGATATACCAGAATCATTTAAGACAAGAATAATTCAAATTAAATTAGCCGGTGATTCTCAAGGAGATATTTTAGAAGAGGACCTCTGGGTCCTTTAAGAATCTCAGAAGCGATTCCCAGAAAAAGAGGGAAATCGCCTTTAAAAAACTAGCATATAAAAGGAGAAAAAGCAAAGCGGAGAGGTGAGCCTAAGGTGGGATGTATACTCCTAAGCCCCCCTTTAAATCTACAAAATTCCTCAAAAATTGCCGAGGGGCTAGTGTTAATACACAAGCCCCGTTCAGGTGTGGGGGAAAATTTGGGCATAATAACGCCCTAATGTAAAGTAAACTGGGGGAGTGAAGGGATAAGGCCAAAAGCGGCCGTACACGACGAGAGACAAGGTAAGACTGAGGAGCAAAACAAGTCTACCTGTCAATCATTACAATTTCGGCAATCATTCGTCTGATTGGCCAAAATTGTCCTCCGCGCAAAAAGGCGCGCACTAAATGATCTTGATTGGGTCGAACTTGGTGTAATCACAAAATAACTTTAGGCGGGATCTCAAGTGTTTACACAGGCGGGGAAAGGGCAATTAAACTAATCCCTTTCCCCTATTAAAATAAAGAGAAATTAGATTAACACAAACGCATTCAGGCGAGAAATTAACACTACGTCAATTTCTCGCTTAAAGAGAAAAACAAGACGCATGACACCAAACCTGGACCAGAGGGTCCCCGTAGTTAAAACTTAGTAGACTGCTGATTAGGTAGGTAGAATAATTAATTAGAACTACTAGGTACGAGCCCTATACAAAACACAAAATACACAATACAAAACACAACAACTAAGTAGCTAAGACATGAATTAAAAAATAAAAACTTATCTTTAAATCTCAATCAGTTCCCCTCTTTTCTTTTGCCTTTGAGTCTCAGCCGAGCTGGATTCAAAGAGCGGAAAGTTTGTACCGTCACAAAAGAACTCACATCTGTTGCATAAAAGTGGCAATAAGGGAAGACATAAAAGTCTTCCCTTAAATTACAAAACCAAAACTTGTACAAGAGAAGAACTTAAAAGGAATTCACACTAGCTAAGTAAAAACTAGTTAGTTTAGTGAAAGGACAAGCCGAGATTCCCTTTTGCTTTAAAACCAATAAAAGCCAATTTAATTAAACTTTAAACTTAATTAATTTAATATTCATTAATTAATTAGTTAGAATGGATTAACTTAATTAAACAGAAACTTTAATTAAGCTTGAAACGAGGTTTAAACTATTAATGATCACAATACTTGAGGGACGAGCCGAGCTCTCCCGGTTAGGTCAGAAAATTGAGTCTAATGCAAAATCGAACCACAGAAGCACCAATTATTTTGGGCTTATTTTAAAGAGGAGGACCTGCTGAGTTTATTTATAAAAGTTTTAACTTAATTATTGATGTTAATTAACGTGAAACTTTAATTAAAAGCACTGTTAACTACCGGCAAACTGTCCGGTATTTACCGGTAATTAAAAGGCGAATCTGATCGCAGGCTAAACTGGGTGCAACTCTAATCAAGAAATGAAAGACCTACCTAATATTCTAAACCTTCCCTAATAAACTATGAAAGGCATCATTGTTTACTGATAAAGACTTACTAATTTAATGATGATAAGGAAGTACCAATAATACACAGCAAATACTATATAGTGATACAAAGACTAAGCCCGCAGGCAACCACTCATGTCGTAAGAACAATACATACTGACTAATTGATTAATTTGGCTAATTAACGAAAGTATCAAAACCGAGGTTTCTACACGGTAGTGATGAAGAAATCATTCGAAAGAATAGTGAAATACACTTCGCGTAGCGAGTATTTAACATTATCCCCTGGCGAAAGATTTTAGCGCCTGATAAAATTTCCAAGTAGAAGAGAGATGCTACCATAATAGCTGAGAATTTTAAGATGGTAAAATTTAAGAGAAAAGTACTTTCAAGCATGGGCGACCAGTAAGCAACCATAAGAAGTCCTGGCGCATTTACTACCCATGATAACAAAAAGAACTTCAAGCAGTAAACCAAGTAGTTTACCAAAGAGTAAAAACTTTCAGAAAAGAGATAACAGAAAAGTGGTAGCTAATGGTAATTCAGTAGTAGAGACTAAGAATCAAAAATAGGGGATTGTACTTCAATATTAAGACAAAGTTGATAGCATTTTAAAGCGAAGTAGTATTTCAATTTAGAGAATTAGAAAAGAGAAAATAATCGAAAACGAACCCACAAATGAAAAAGTAGTACCCTTTAGCCACTATGAATAAAAAACCACAACATTCACACAAAAATCCCACAATTACACACAAAACCTAACACACTTACAAATACGGTTACTAAGCGCTTAACAGTACATTAATTTCAATAGCTATACAAGGCTAAATACTACATCTTATAACTATACAGCAGTTCAGAAGAAATAACATACTACATTCACCTTTACAACAATTCAAAGTTCCACTAAATACGACAAAAATATCCTATACATCAGTAACAAAAGATTATCATACTACAGCTATTCTTTACAACAGTACAAAAGATTAATATATGACACATACAACATACTGTTAAATGGATTTTACACATGGCATTAAACTGCATATTTATAAAGTAACATATAGCTTAGAGCTAACAATTCAAAAGATTAATATAGAACACAGAAAATACAGAAATACAATAAGAGACAATACTCAGAAATAATAGAAAACGGAGAAAAATATAGAGAAGTAAAGAGAAGGAACAGAAACTACCATGTACAGTGCTTTCCGTCCTAACTCAACTCTTGGGCCTAACTTAAACATCAGAAAGCAAAGAAGTAGATGGTAATTTAAAAAAAAGAACAATAGAAGAAACAAGAATAAATTTCACAAAAAGTCCTAAACTAAACCCAACCTAACTCAAAAACGAAAAGCAAACCAATTTTCTTTACGCGAAAAATAAAGAATTTTCAAAGTTCCTAACTCAAACCACACAAAAGACAAAACAAACACAAACAGCTAACTAAACTATGACATCCATGCTATATTATCCTATCCCCCGGCGAAAAAGAATGAGTGCCTACGAATTCCAACAAACCAACAAATAAACCTGACTGAAACAAGGTAATTAAAGAAAATACTAGTACAGAAAAAATCACAACAAAATTCACAACAAAGAAAATTCTTAGCTAAACACAACAAACAAACAATGGAATGACAGTAAAGAGAAATGATTAATATAAGGCAAAAATTAAAGACACAGATTTAAAGACAAAGGTTAAAGTACATATATAAAGACTAACAAACAGACTAAATGCAAAAATTCTAAGTTCAAAAGTCCGTCTTTGTAAATGGCAGATTCTGGGTTGAGGCACTAATTTATGGCAGGGGACTCATCGGTAGGATGTTGATTGAGCAATAAAGCACCGTTGAAAGCACCAAAAGAGAGCTGTTAAGCTGAAAAAGAAAGTGGGTTAAGCATACATATATACCCTAAAAATTTCCAAAATTAAGCTTCCGTTGAGATTAAACTAATAGCAAAAGTGAAAAGATAGAAAAATAGAAAAGAGAAAGATAGGAAAGAGTTTTCAAAGGATTTACAAAGATCATCTTTTTACAAAATGACTAAAGCTTCACTCCAAAGAATAAAAATGAGATTCTACTTAAGTACAAGACACATAATTACACCCAGTATACCATGTTTCTCCGAGCTTTAAAGTCTAAGTTCAAGATAGAAAAAGAAAAGAAATGTACACAGATAAGAGCTACTGTACACCCTTGAAATGGCAAATCAGCTGAATTTAAGATAAGATAAAGACAAACTATAACTAGATACGAAACGACTAAATAGCGAAAATACAAAGCAAATAACGAAGTAACTGTACACAAAAAACCACAAAAACAAAAACAAAAATTAACTACAGATTCCAAAATTCCAAACTAGAGAAATTCACCAAGTATATAGCTTCCGATTAGCTTGCCCTTCAAAATAAACAATACAACATAATCAATAAAGCTGTCTTATCTAAACCCTAAACTACTAAGTGCTGGCATCACATATTTTACGGTCTTTCGTTTATAATTAATAGACCTCTTTTGCCTCTTTTCGATGCCCTTTATGTTTTGCACTTTACAGCTTTCAGGATATGGGCTAAGCTGTCACACATAATACTGAGATTCACAAAACAACAAACAAAAATACAAAAATGAAGTAGATGATGCATAGAATGCCTTAAGATTAATGCAACAAAAATACCAGTTAACGAACAAAAAGAAAAATACTGATTAAATACTGCAAAAGATTATATGAGCAAGCTAAACGTCTAAGCAATAATTCTTCAAATTAAACGTAAGATATGAGGCGTTTTAAGTAATGAACGTGTATATATAGAAGCCTCCTAAGCAACTAGCTTAATCAACAACAACAACAAAACAACTAAGTAGCTTCAAAAATAATTGCTTGCCTTTCCAAAAAGTACAAGAATTCCGTAATAAAGTCCAATAAGTGAACAACAAAACGTAGCTTTAGCAAAAATAGTAACACATTAGCTTTCCAAATTCCGATTAATATAAGAAAAAAAAGTACGAAAAATACGAAAAGTAGTAGTAAAGTAGCAAAAAGTAGTAACTTGAAAAAGAAAAACTGGAAAAACAAAAAGTAAAGCGTAACCATGACTACCATACACGACAGACACTAATTGTAGTGACCTACAGTCAGCACATAGTGAAGGTAGTCGCGTACCAGCCAGAAGTTAAACATACAGGCTGTACGTTTGTGTGATATGAAAAACCCAGTGGCCAATTTACTCCGGCGCGATGTTACGAATGCGCTATGGTTCAGCACTATAGTCCGTGTAATGCGTCCTTTCCTGTTCCTGCACAGATTTCCACTGTCGCGAATAATGACTCACAGTTCGCGGAAAATAAGCAGTCATTACAGGAAATACAGACGTTAAAGTAGAAAGCTATTGACTCGATTTGCACATTGATATATTTTAGGTCAATGCAATATCCATCAATGAAAAATAAATGCGGGTAGGGGCATGTGAGGGAACCGGATATTTGGAAACGGTAAATTTTGAAAATTTGCAGCAGTTACTGCACATTCGAGACTATGTGGACTTGTAGTCTCTGCCGTCTCCGTTTCTTGTATTAGCAATTGCACTGATTGCTGTATTTCCGGTTGTTTAATAGTAACTTGTACGTCTTCTGTTTCATCTACTTGTACTTGATTTTTATCTTCATCAGCTAACACACAATGCTTTACAAGTACACCATCGTCATACATATCTACGACATTATTATCATGCAACGTATCTACATCAGTAACACCACTGTGAGCGGTTGGATCATCAATATCTATTTCCAACTCCTCCAGGGTTTCTGGGTTTATATCAGGTAACAATTTCAATCTATTGACATGAATTACCTTACTAATGTCACCCGTTTTCAAATTACGTAAGCGCACATTTTGATCAGACAAAAT
This sequence comes from Trissonchulus latispiculum, assembly GCA_030248195.1. Taxonomy (NCBI): domain Eukaryota; kingdom Metazoa; phylum Nematoda; class Enoplea; order Enoplida; family Ironidae; genus Trissonchulus; species Trissonchulus latispiculum. The sequence goes on along the minus strand of JASAND010016263.1, from coordinate 2,890 downwards.
TTCTACAATTCTATAGGGACCATCATACTTTGGTGCCAATTTTGGTGTAGTTCCTTGAGCTACAGGCACTTGAGTAATGTTACGCATAACAAGTTGTCCCACAGTAAAATTCTTCATACGTACGCGCTTGTCATAACGTTGCTTAACAAGTTCCGCTTTATCAGAAATAATTTGAGCAGTAATATGCCAGTTTTCAGTTAAAGTCCGTATTAAAGAAGTCTTATAATTGACTAAAGATTCCACTGGCTTTTCAAGCTTATCAAACAACAAATCTTCTGGAACTTGAGCATCTCTTCCAAACAACATAAAATACGGTGTATCTTGAATAGTAGAATGAAACGACGTTCTATACGCATGCATTGCAAAAGCTAATTTAGTATCCCAATCACGCTGATTTACATCTACGTACTTCTTAACTATTTCCCGTATAGTTCCATTTACCCGTTCAACTAAGCCGTTTGACTGAGGATGATAGGCAGTGGTACGTAACTTTTTAGTACCCATTAATTTAAAAAGAGTATTAGTAACTTCTGCCTGAAAATTAGGACCTTGGTCAGTGATCACCTCAGTTGGTACCCCGTACCGTAAAATAAATTCATTCAAAAGAACACGTATAAGAGTTTCGGCTTTTTCATTTCGTAAGGGCCAAGCTTCTGCCCATCGGGTAAGTTGATCAATTACAACCAAAACACAAACATTCTGCTTTTTACTAGTCGGGAAATGCATAACGTCAGCGTAAATGCGTTCAAACGGTTTTGTCACTGGCGGATAAATTTTCATAGGTGCTTGAGGGTGCCTCGGCCCAATAGAAAATCGTGCACATACAATACAATTACGTATAAACAACTTAACATCAGTAAGTAATGTGGGCCAATAATACTTCACAGCTACTTTATAATGAGTTTGAGGTACACCCAAATGACCACCAGTATCAATATCAGAATGAAACCGTTCTAAAATATAGTTGCGAAACTTTCTAGGTACGCATGTTAAACGAGCAGAACACTTTTTCTTTCGACCGTTGATGTCGGTACTAAATCGATATAACATTCCATTTTCTTTAAGTTCGAAATTAGATTGATCACGTATTAGAGTCCAAGTTAAATCATCTTTAGGTAAAGTCCCTTTTCGCAAATATTCGATAAAAGCACTAAAGTCAGGATCAGTTTTAAGAGCTAGTGACCATTGGTCATCAGTATATTGCTCTATGACAAAGACTGGAGGGTACATATCACCGGTTACATCAAACTCATCAGATACGTACTGAAACTTATTCACAGATTTACTAGCTTGATTCGCATCCTCAACTTCGCTGTTGTCATGTTCAACGACAGTCTGTTGTGGATTACGAGACAAACAGTCAGCTACAGGATTATCTACGCCTTTTCGATGTAAAGTCTGATAATTAAATTCAGAAAGTGCAATAGCCCATTTCGCAATTCGAGTATAGCCTTGATTTTTGGCGTTTGCAAAAATATATTTAAGGGCTTCATTGTCAGTATATAAAGTAAATTGTCGATGACGTAGATAATGCTGAAAATGCTTGCATGCCCAAACTACAGCAAGACCTTCCAATTCAACAATTTTATATCGCTTTTCTGCACCAACTAAGGATCTACTAGCATAAGCGATTGGTTTAGGCTTTGTCTCTCCAGGTTGATCTTGTTCTAGAACAGCACCGAGACCCACAACACTAGCATCTGTTGTTAGAATAAAAGGTTTTTCCCAATTTGGGTACGCAAGAACAGGTGCATTTACTAACGCTTGCTTTAGATTTTCAAAAGCCTGTTGGCATTTTTCATCCCAGTGAAAACCTTCATCCTTTTTAAGCAAGTTATTCATTGGTGCCGCAATAGAACTAAAGTTACTAATAAATCTCCGATAATATCCAGCCATACCTAAGAAGCCACGCAATTGCTTAACAGTAATAGGTACTGGAAAATTCTTAACCGCAGTTACTTTACGTGGATCTGTTTCAATGCCCTTTTCGGAGATGAAATGACCAAGATATTCAACCTTTTTGCGGAAAAACACGCACTTTTTCATCTTTAGCCGTAAACCATGATCAGATAGTTTTTGAAAAACCGTTTCTAGCATTTTCAAATGATGAGTTTCGTCGTTAGATGGAATTAGCAAATCGTCAATATAAACAGGCAACTCAGTGAATATTCTTTCCATTATTCTTTGAAAAGTCGCAGGGGCATTCGTCAAACCAAATGGCATGACATTAAAATGAAACAAACCCATATGCGAAATAAAAGCCGTCTTTTCCTTATGGGGAGGAAACATCTCGATTTGCCAATAGCCGCTATTTAAATCCAAAGTTGAAAAGAATTTCCCTTTACTAAACATATCAAAAATTTCATCTATTTTAGGTAAAGGGTAGCGGTCTTTTCGTGTTATTTTATTCAACTGTCGATAATCAATAACAAATCGAGTAGTTCCATCCTTTTTGCCTACAAGCATGCATGGAGAAGACCATTGACTATCTGATGGAACACAAATTCCCTGTTCTAACATGTTCTTGATATGCTTTTCTATCTCCAGTCGTCCCATGGGATTCATCCGATATGCCTTTGCTGTTACAGGACCAGCCATTCCAGTATCAATAAGATGTTGTCCAGTACTGCATTTCCCCAAGTTGTCAGGTGTTGCGAAGACATGTACGTACTTACGTATTAGATCTTTAAACTTACTTTTCGCCTTTTCTGAGCATTCAAATTTGTCCAAATGAGCTTCCTGGATGAATTGATCGTATAATTCCTCTTTAGTAGGTACTTTAGACTCACCTTCCGCTTGTTTTGACGTAGTAGGTACATCTACATACGTATCTTCAACATTTGCAGAAAAAACTTCAGCATGCACAGACTTAGGTAAGTCATCTTCACAT
>JASAND010016262.1:0-68311 GCA_030248195.1 Trissonchulus latispiculum | reverse complement strand
ATATATATATGTATGCTCCTGAAGGTATGTATAGATATCTTTCAACAGTAGCAAGCAAGCCAACCACAGCACTCCACAACCACTTTGAGCATGCAGTTCGACAAGTTGCTCAGCTCGCTTAGGGCTTTCATTTGGTACCAAATTTGACCACTTTTGAAAAATTTCATTTTTGACCGAAAATCGTCTAAGTCCCCACCCCCACCCCACCACAGCACTCTACAGCCACTTTGAGCATGCAGTTCTATGACAAAAGTTGCTCAACTCGCTTAGGGCTTTCATTTGGCACCAAATTTGACCACTTTTGAAAAATTTCATTTTTGACCGAAAATCGCCTAAGTCCCCACCTCACCCCACCACAGCACTCTACAGCCGCTTTGAGCATGCAGTTCTATGACAAAAGTTGCTCAGCTCGCTTAGGGCTTTCATTTGGTACCAAATTTGACCACTTTGAAAAATTTCATTTTTGACCGAAAATCGCCTAAGTCCCCACCCCACCCCACCCCACCACAGTACTCTACAGCCACTTTGAGCATGCAGTTCTATGACAAAAGTTGCTCAGCTCGCTCAGGGCTTTCATCTGGTACCAAATTTGACCACTTTTGAAAATTTTCATTTTTGACCCCATGACCTCCCACCGACCTGACCCTCCAGATGGCAAAGTGGAACCAGCACAGCAAGATGGGTGGGTCAGACGGCAAAACGGATGCCAGGAATAAGTTGGGCGCACCAGAAAACCCCTATAGACAATGTTTTGAGAGGCTATGTACAGTCCTATATGATGTTCCCGGAAGTCGGTACCGACCGGACCCTCCAGACGGCAAAGTGGAACCAGCACAGCAAGATGATGGGTGGGTCAGACGGCAAAACGGACACCGGGAATGAGCTGGGCGCACCAGAAAACCCCTATAGACAAAGTTTGGAGAGGCTTTGTAAAACCTACTATGGACCTCCGGGAAGCGGTTACCGACCTGACCCCTCAGACGGTCAAGTGGAATGGAATGGAATGAAATGAACAACCGCCCCACAGTACGCAAACATTTCTACACATTATACGTAAACAGGTATACGTATACTATGTTTGCAATCAGCACTGTGGACCCACCTCGTAGACCGCACCTGTCCGCCCCTAGTCCCTACTACTCACAGCAACAATATATCGAAATTAATGTCAAAAAAGGTATATATACGTATATACTTATTTTCTATAATACTTAAATACAGTTCACTCTTACGCAAGACACATAACTACTCATTGCCCCTCGGACAAGTGCAGTCTACAACTTTTGATTGAAGTATATATATAATTTATGCAGCTAAAAGCATTTCCTTATCCTATGGTAGAGATGGTTAGCAATGGAAATTAATTTCATCTTTGGTAAAATTTTAAGAACAGCAGTAAGCAAAAAACAAAAGTATATAAATCTATATATATATTATCAATTTTGACTTTATATTTTCAAATTTTCAATGAATGGTCTACATGCATAAGTAGTTAGAAACTTCACAGTAAGACGACATTTTTCTGCATGTAAAGTATATACGTATGTAGAGTATATATATATACATATATATACCCATTTAATTATAGTCAGAAACTCAAATTATATATATAACTAAGAGTTATATATAAGTACTTAGAAAATCAAAATTTTCAGAAAAACTAACAGTTTTTCTGGAACAAAAGTTTTCCCCTTGCGTCCGGTATGCTGCATCTCACCTACCTACCCATAACTACCTTGGTGGGACCAACCCAGCAACTTGGGTTACTCGGGCAGCAAAACTGATAGCGGGAATCGATTCTCCGTCCCAGAAAACCTTTGTATGCAAAATTTGAGCCACCCATGTAGCAAAATAAGCGAAAAATTTAAGTTCAAAGTTCAACCCAAAATTCACCAACTTTGGCCGGCCAGTACCGAAAAATTACGCACGGAGACGGAAAATCATATAGCATTTGAACGACCCCGATATGTGTACTGTTTAACCATAGATCAGTATTGCCCCATATATAGCCCAATCTGACTTATTAAGGCGCCTTTGAAGCATACTTTTTGGCCATTTTAGCGTTTTGGCCGACTTTGGCCCCCAGCCAAAAATTTTTTCCGGCTCCGGGAGGCATAAAAACTAGCTTATTTTCTTATTTTTGATTTGTACTACAAGAATATCAATGAGTTTCATAGGCAAAAATTTAAATTTATTCAAGCTACAAAACCCCCTTATGAGACGTCAAAAGCGAGAAACCGGAAAAAAAACATCACTCTCGTAAGCGATTTTTGGCATAACTTTTTAACATAAAGTGGTACGGGGATGAAACTTCGCGCACATACTAAAGTCGACACGTACAATTTTTTGCGCACATAATCTGCGCAGGATCTGCGCAAGAATCTGCGCAGCTTCTGCGCAGCCTTGTTTTACACGGTCATTCGACCATTTTCACTCATATTATATATATATACATCGAAAAAGTAGCATTGTTAGCTAAAAAACCTGGGTACAGTTTAAGGGCAAATTTCGGATGTTGGTGTGGTCCCCCCCGAGCCCAATTTGGACCTCCTACTCCCCCGAGCCAAATTTGGACCTCCTACTCCCCCCAACCCAACCCAACCAAACAGGTGGTACACCCATGGTGTATGGACCTGGGGGGCTGGGGGGAGCTCCTCCCCCCCCCGCAGGCGAAGTCCGGTCCCCACCCACAAAAGTTCAGAGGCAGACCACACCCGCAAATGGCCAATTCGCTTCGCAGACCCTACCCGGCGTAGCCAACAGTTTTAGGGGGGGGGGGACAAGTCCATTTGGGGAGAGCGTTCTCCCCAACACACCTATGCCTGAGGGCTACCCCCCTCCTTAGACTTATGTATGCGTGCTGAAGAAATGGCAGGGGCCTTCCCCCCACTACACGGCTCCGGCTGTCGGCTATGGAAATTGACATAGTGTACCTGGGGGGGGCCCATAGTTTCACCGGAAATTTTGGTTGAGGGGGCAAACTTCGGAAATTTGGTGGTCGACCCCCCGCCCGAAATGTGATGTAGAGTACCCGAACACCCCCAAAATACGGACCTCAGAAAATTCAAAAAATGGCCTAAAACGCAAACTTTTCTCTATTTTAACGTTTTTTTGACAAAACAAGGCTTGTTTTTATCGTTTTAGGCGTTTTTACACCGTTTCAAACCAGTTTTATGCCAAACTTCGAAATTTTCAAAAAAAGGCCTTTTTGGCCCTCTGAATTGCCGGGACGGTTCGGGGGGGCACCCGATGTGGGGGAGGGATATATAGTCAAAAAATCTGGGTGGGGGGAAGTTGGTCGAAAATTTTGGGGGGCTACATCCACCAACCCCCCCTGGTAAAACGATGGGGAGCCAAACCCCCCAAATGGAAAAGTCCCGACCCCACCCTCGAAATTTCGGATTGGAGGCAGACCCCTCCCCCAAATGGCCAAATCCCACACACCCACCCACCCAAATTTGCCACACCCCGCTCTCAAAATTTTCGACATTTTGGCCAAAAATTTCGAAAAAATCAAAATTTTTAGCAAAAAATCCATTTTTTCGAAAACTGATCAAATTAATTCTAATATCGCTAATTATTAGTTGTAAATAGCGTCTATTTAGCAAAATCGCATTTTTAAAAACTTTGAAGAAAAATTTACCCCCTCCCCCAAATTCGATTCGGTCCCCATCCCACCCAAAGCCCTGGGCGTATTCTAGTGGGGGGGGGGGGGGGTGAGGGGCCCCCCCATAAACACCCGTCCCCCCCAAAAAAATCGTCCCCCCCAAAATCGCCCCCTCCCAAAAAGTGGGTGCCCCTTTTGGTACCAACTTTTGCCCTGAAAAAATCGCTCAGAAAGCCCAATTTTCAAAAATTTTCCGGCTTCGCTGGAGATTTTTAGTCAATTTTTGCCTATTTAAGCGCTATTTTTGCACTAAAAATTAACTTTTTTGGCGATTACTATAAAAATAGCGTTTTTAGAAAAATTTTGAAAAATTTTCGCCCACCCAACCATAGGTGTGGCTGGCGAAAAAAGTGGGGGTGTGGGTTCAGAAAAAGTAGGAAGGGGGGTTTGGCGAAAAAGGGGGGAGGGGGGGTCGCGAAAAGTCGATTTGGGGGGAGGGGTAAGAAAAATTTCCTAGGGGGTCGGTGAAAAATTTCGAAAAAAGTCGGTTTTTCGTTAAAACATTGAAAAATTTTCTCAATTTGCAGCTATTTCTGACGATTTTTAGCTTAAGCGAATTCTAGCAATTTTCGCTAATTTTTGGAATGTTTTGGAAAAAATTCGGATTTTTAGCAAAAAAATTTCAACAATTTAGGTAGGGGTTTGAAAATTTTTAGGGGGAGGGGTCTGGAAAAATCGATTTGGGGGGAGGGGTAGGAGAAAATTTTTAGGGGGGGTTGGCGACCCCCTCCATTTGGGAGGAGGGGCCCCCAACACACCTATGCTATAGGCCCGCCTCCAAAATTTGTGGGGAGGGGGCCCCTAGCCCAAATCTCTGTTACACCTATGTCCCCACTCCACCCAAAACCGGCTGACCCCACCCACCCTAATTTCGGCTACTCCCACCACCAACTTTTTCTCAAGGTACACCTATGCCTATTTGGGGGGGACCCCCAACCATAGGTGTAAGGTGGGGGAGTTGGGGGGGGGGGTAGCCCCCCCAAGCCTTTTTTCAACCCTCCCCCAAAACATTTTGGGGGGACGTCCCCCCCTCCCCCCAACTGGGGGGGGGGGGGGGTAGTCGCGCCGAAGGCGCGAAAAATGGCCAAAACTTGGGTATTTTTTGGGTAAATTTTGAAAAAATTTTCAAAAATGTCCAAATTGTTGGCTTAAATTGTTTATTATTATGAGAAATACACGTTTTTAACTGTATTATGGATCTTATCACTCAATATTGTCCTTATTTTGGACTTGGAAACATGTTGGCAATCAAGTTTTTGAGTTTAAAACCACTGTCTAATGTTAAAATTACTTTATGGTTAGATGTTTTTATCATTAGAAACGGCTGAAAATGCAATTTTTGGCATAAAAAATGAAAAATTGTTTTGGGGGAGGGTTGGGGTGGTCGCCAGAGGGGGCCCCCCCCAGAAAATGTTGGGGGGAGCCTCCCCCACCTCAAATCTCCGTTACACCTATGCCACCCACCCACCCTCATTTCGCCTCCCACCACCCCCAACTTTTTCTTAAAGTACATACACCTCTCAATTCTCATCATAGATGTGGCTTTCGAAAAAAGTGGGGGTGGCGGTGGGGGGTTTGAAAAAAGTAGGGAGGGGGGACTGTCAGCAAAAGGGGGAGGGGGTTCGAAACAAGTCGGTTTGGGAGGAGGGGTAAGAAAAATTTTCGACGGGAGGATCGGCGAAAAATCGGTTTTTCGTTTAAAAACAAAGAATTTCTCAATTTTCAGCTATTTTTAGCGATTTTAAGGTAATTACGCGAATTTATCGCTAATTTTTTGAAAATTTTCTAATTTTTGGCTAAAAAGTTGCAAAAATTCAGGTAGGGGGTTGGAAATTTTTAGGGGGGGTCGGTCGAAGGCCGATTTGGGGGGAGGGGTAGAAAAATTTTTAGGGGGGAGGGTCAGCGACCAGTGGCGGCGACAGGGGGGGGGGGCCTGGGGGCCCCGGCCGCGGCCCCCCTTTGCAATTTGGGCCCCTCCCATTAGGGTGTCGGGGCCCCCCACCCTTGAAAAAATTTTCAGCTGTTTATATTCATAGGTTTAGTGTTTTTAAGAAGTTTTTTAAAGAAATCGGCAAATTTTTGCTAAAAATCGAAAAAGTTTTGCTAAAATTTGAGAAATTTTTTGGAAAATGACGGTAAAATTTGCTAAAATTTGACAAAAATTTTGGAGTTCCCAAAAAAAGGCCGCCGGATTATTGGGTCGGACCCCCCCCCTTCAAAAAAATCCTGGCGCCGCTACTGTCGGCGACCCTCTATTTGGGGGGAATGCCTCTCACTCATCTCATTCATGGCTGTGGCTGTGGAGGACTGAACGTGAGATTTCATCACGTGAAAATCGAGAAGCTTCTGGGTGAGCTTAATATAATAAGAACTTGTCACGCTGACTGGCAGTTTGCTTCAAACGAAAGTAAAGACACTATGACAGTTGCGAAACTTATTAACGAAAATTATTAACAATAATGACAAAACAATAGTGGGTAATAATAATATCAATAATTTATTATCATTATCAAGCTGTACAAATTTTATGTACAAGCTGTATTTGTTTATTTAACTGATAAACCAGTTACGAAGATAGAGCTTAATACTTTTGTGTGCCTAGCAACGATGGCTAAGCTGCCTCTGTGCTTTTTAGACATTTTCTAGACACTTTGGAATTGATAATACAACTCTCTGAGCTTTAAGCTTTTCTATAGTCAGTGAGTCGGTCTGAAATTACTTAGCTGCCATGTAATTAGAGCTTAGTTATTTGTTCGACCTCATTCCTTGGCCTCTCTTTCAATTTATAGTCTAGTTTTTCAGTTCTTGCCTGGCTTGTTTTGTCAACACATTTATTGGATTTAATGGTTTTATTTGCAAAAACTGAGTGCAGTTAACTACACGTACAAAATAGACATGACTACTGCTGTAGTGCGCGCGCCGACACAGCAAAAGAAAACAAACTTACCTAGATTACGCAGTCGAAGCTTGGTGAAGATAACAAGAGAAACTACTGCAACATCTAAAGGTTCAGGTAAGAATCCAAATTGCAGAAGTTGTGAGTATGTTTACATAAAGCTGAAACTACTAGGACTGATAAAACCTTTGCATAAGAAAGCTCAAAAGACTCCTATAAAAACTTGTCTCACCGGTAGTTGAACCACGGACCTCTGGACTGCAGTCAGGGTTGCAAACCGCTAAACTGCACCACCAAGAGAGAAGAGCACATAGCATTAATATCGTTGGTGCGCTTTCTACTTCCTTCCTTACTTATTTTAGGCAAATCAGGTAATTCCACTTCAACCTTAAACATTATGAAAGTTCACGGATCTCCAACGGATTCGCCTGATGATGCCAACGGTAAAATTATACATTTTAAAACGCTTTAAACTTTAGCATGCAAATAACAATGAGTTTTAATATATCATATAAATGAAATAGATATGAAATCTACTTGTTTTTAGGAGAAATCTAGTATCTTGATTTACGTTGCGAAAACGATCTAATATAATACAGGTTAATTCGACACTAGTCTACTATGTTCACTCACTATTTTGAAATAAACGGGTTAGTAATTATCAGCAGAGTGTTGAGGGACGAGAATTATAATGATACTTGTTAGTGTCTGCACTTTCATAAATGCTATTCTGAATTATTGTTTGTTTTAGACAACGGTGCTAAAACCAACAGCACTAAAACGTTCGCAATTAGATCTGCTGTATCTGAAGCGGACATTACAAATCCCACTGCTGATATAGATCCCAATGATGTTAGATTGATATTACGTTTAAAGATTAACTTCAAAGCAGAATAACGCAAGCGAACCACTCAATTCAATATCATGCTTGACGCACGTTCATGAAATAGGATTGAGCATGTAGTTCTTTGGTGATTCTATAAATGTCCGTTCGTATTTCGATAGTTTATTTATCGAAAAGTGCTTTTTGGCAAGCACCTGGCTTTTCGGAACTTAAGTTGTTTTTGAATTAAGCATCAAATGGTTTTTCTGCCTTTTAAGGGGAGTATAGAAGTTTTTCTTGTTTAATGTGATTATCGACTTTTTATTTTAGCCGGTGCTGAAACGTTACCAGCATGCTATCAGTGCTCATCTAAAGAAGGCCAAAACTCAGCTAGCTCTGGAGCTTAATGAAATTGTAAGGACGCCTAGCAAATGAGCTAGACATTGATCAAGTTCCTATGTGAACACCGATATGTTATATCTATCTTTCTGTATATATAACAGGGATTTTTTAGCCTCAGTTCGATTTTTCTGTTTACATTAAAGCATAATGAAGAACGACAAATATCCAGGATTTTAGCCTAAATATCAACTTTTTACTGTATCCGCCAACTACTCTAGTCCGGCTGCTGTTGGAATTGAACAGAAACAGCTGGGGTATTTAGTATGTTTCTACAAAAATGCTATACTTTTGGCAAATGACTAACGTTCCTTTACGGTAATAATCTTTATTTCAGCATAAAATGATCAAACAAAAAGAAAGGGAATACGACGAAGCCGTTGAAGTCTTGCATGGACTCAGATCTGATCTAGGAAAGGTGGCTGAAGACGGACGACGAATGGACATGGAGCTGGAAAATGTAATAAAAGAAAGAGAAGAGCAAGAAAAGGCATTGAGAACAGTTGAAGCCCACCATTTGCAGCTGACACAACAGATGGATGTACTTGTAAAAGAAGGTATCTGAAACTAGTAGTGTAAATACGAACAAAAATCAATTAATCAATTATAGTTTAAGTATTATGGTAAGCTTACAAACTGTTGAGAGGAAAGGATTGAGTTCCACGCAGAGTTGGACGCGGGCCGAGGCGGGCCGTGATTTACTATCCGCAGCAGGCCTCTAGGGGAAAAGTGGTCCTACTTTTGAAGGGACAGTAACTTCCTAAGTTTAAACATAAAAGCTTTAAATATAAAAAAATTAATATAAAGTAAAATCAAGAAGCCAAAATTGAATTAACGGGTCTTGTCTTGATTAACCTCCCACAACCTCTCAAAAATCTTATAGCTTGATAAATTGAGCTAAATTTTGTATGTGTATGTTTCTCGGGTCGAAAATTATATATGCGGGCCGAGAGCCGGACTTGTGCGGGCTGAAAATTTAAGTGCGGGCGGCGGGACGGGTGGGCACCAAGTTTCGGCCCGCGTTCAATTCTGGTTCCACGCCCTTTACAAAATGATCATAACTTAGGTGCTTTCTGCAGAGTGCTTATATACCCAAGCTCCAAGATCCTCTTTAACAAATTCAAACGAAAAGGCTTAGCGGTATGATAATTAAGGAATTCAGGTTATTGTTAACGCTTTGCAATGTTTACAGATATCTACTGGTTTGCTACAGTAATGAAATATAATGGTCTGTATACAGTCAATAATAGTGGGATACCCTATTGAAACACTATTATCTAATTGTTTCTTAGTTGCATAGTTGCAGTTACTCGAATTCCTTGATTTTGACAACAGACACTAGTAGTTTTCCTTACTGCTTTCAAATTTTCAATGCGTACTCAAAAACTTCATTCACTCATTTCTGTTCCTTAATTTATCTTGAATGGGCATTAATGGTTTTCTTCACAGCTTTTAAGCTACAGGATAAGTTTTGGTTCCAAGCTGTCTAAGCTGAGCAAAGCATCCCGGTGATTTAACACTTTTTCTGATTTTTTTATTCATTTAACAATTTGCCATGCATGTTTTCAGAAAAGGCAACTCGTGAAGAATTAGATAAAGTAAATAATCAGTTAGAGCAGCTTTCCCAAAAGAAGCCACTTCTGGATGATATGAAAATTGTGAAAAATGCAACAAAAAGGGCACACATGGACCTGAATGAGGCTAAGCAGGAAAAGGAACGACAAGTAACGCTGTTTGTTTGTTGTTTGTTAGATATATGTTGTCATATAATTCACAGATCATTCTTTAAATTTGCAAGCCGAACTCAAATTGTGGATTAACCTATACAGGTAATATTCCAAGTATGTATTGTTTGCCACGAGCCTGGTTGTCGTCATTTAGCCAACCCGCCTCGCAATCTTGGCCGGTTTCCTCTGTGCTTCGCGACCGGTCCAGCTTAACCGGCTACCCATTTAAAGTAGCCAATTACTCGATAAATTTGTTTTTATAGTTTATAAGGAACAGTTGGAAGGAAAGCATTTTATTATTTTGAAATTGAATGTCAACTCTGTCTTGATGAAAGTAAGAATGGTGACAGTGCCCGCCCATGCCGACTAAAGTGATGCGGCAGTCGGCTAAAAAGCCTTTGATACCTTTTCGGCTTCCGAGACCAGTTTCCAACACTACTTTCCAGGTCCCAATAGTCCAAGTCCTAGTAACTTTGCAGGTAGTCTGTAACCTTTCCAATAGAAACCAGTAGAAACATTGAATGCCAAGCTTAAGTTCACGGTCGTTATAGGATGCTGTATTATCTCGCTTGGTACAATCTGAAGAGAAATTAATTAAGGAATTGGCAGAACTGGAAACTGAATTCAACGATACGAACACAACGTTGGAGGAATACAAAAAGGATTTGGCCACAGTGAATGCCGATTACCAGGTAACAAGTCAAAATAGAAGCCGCGGTATTTTAACTATATTTCGGTCTTTTCCTTTTACTAAATTGAATTCAATTAAAAAATTTAGCTCTGGAAAATTTAATTGCTTTTTAGAATGCCGTTCTACAAAATAAGCGAATTATGACGCAGTGGAACTCTACAGTGGAACACACTAAGAAGAAAAGCGAGAACTTAGCTGAAATCAAAAGGGCCATTCAGTAAGACTAACCGTTTAGCTGACTTTTCATTCTGTGCTTAATACATAAAATTGCAGATAAATGACCATTAGATACAACCTGTGTGTGCTTTGTACTGTCACGAAAATAATTTCTTTGCAATAACTAACATGAGATAAATATATAGCGTAGTAATCTGCTCCATAGTCTCTGACCTGGGATACTTGTAACTTTAGAGCAACCGCTTATGCTAGTTGCATCCTTCTGTGCAACGCTATTTGAAATGCATATGACTTTTTAGTTTTGGAGCTGAAAAAGATTTTTTTACAACTTACAATGAGCACTAGTGTTGTTCACTGGCCCAATTTTTCGTGGGCCGGCCGGCCTGTACCGGCCCAGAAGCGGCCGGCCCGTGCACCGGCCCTCGCCGGCCGACCGGCCGGTGCCACTTTCCGCAGGCTATCCAAAATACAAATAAAAATTAAGATGCTTTATAGTTTTCAAGGCAGATTTTAGCAAGCTTACGGTGGTGGTATCCTTTTGTGCAGTGCTTTTGTGGTGATTTTTAAAACGCAATAACTTTCGCAATTTGGGGAGTTGGAAGGAGCTTTATACATCGTTTTAATGCTTATTATCTGGACATTTACATGGGTTTACGAAACTGGCAAAATTAGCATAAAAGTAACCGAAGTTTTCTGACATGCTGACATCTAACAGGATGAATATAGACAAAACATTTTTGAACATCGATTTCTCAAAACTGAAGAATCGACCAAAACTTCTTTATGTGCCACTATATGACGGACATATGGGCCGAGGGACGTTTTTTGGATTTGGCTCAGCAGGTGTTAACGGTCGAGAAAATCGGCCAAATGCCCGATAACACGAAATTTCGCAGCTTCGCATTGAGTTTTCTTACTACTCGGTATGTTTTAGCCCAAACCAAGAAAAACGTCCCTCCGCAGAAGGGCGAATTTCAATACTGCCGAAAATCTCCGGAATCCGTCGAGTAGTTTTTGAGAAGTCGATGTTGGAAACCAAATAATCGCAGTTTTGCCAAAATGGTTTTTCGGCCAAATCTCTAGCTTAAAGCAATAAAGTCCGGCTAATAGGCATTCATGAAATGTGCATTTGAACGATGTATCGATTGAGTATAAATAAGCCAACTTTGTCCTTAACGTGTGGCAGTAATTTTGAAAAAACAGATTTCGTCACAAATGGCCATTTTTTTACCTTCAAAACAGTTTTTTGCTTATACTGACTTAACCACTGGAGATAGCTCAAAGGTTGTAAAAGCAAAAATGTTCATTTTCGTGTCCTCTTTCCAGCCATGACAACCAAACCCGTTGTCTTGCCTACCTACCGGGAGCCTAAGGCAAAAAGCCAAAACTTTCTTATGTTTTGGCCTAAAAATACGGGACTGGTCCCAGAATGTTAAAGAGCACGGAAATAGGTTATTTCGTAAGTTTTAGCCATTTACGTAAAGCATTAAAGTCGTAGGAGTCAAAAATATCCGACAGGAAACCAGCACCATAAGGTGGTGATTCCTTTTGGGCACATATTGTTGATTGACGGCGTAAACCAGGATGAAATTCAACGAAACTTTCCAAAATAAGTTGTTTTAGCGTTCTAACACCCTCTGCGCAATCGCGCTTCAAAAATTCAACATTAGCGTTCAGGGCGGTTTTTGCCAATTTCTGAAAGTTTGGCAGCAGCTGCATGGCTATGACTACATCCATTCGAAAGAACTCGTTAAACTCTACAATTTTGCTTTTGGAAGGAAATTTCTAGCTTTTCCCTATCGTGAGATATAGCCAATTTTCTTATTTTGGCGTCAAAAACTTGTCCTTTCTGCAGAAATCAAATAATCCACTACTTCTTGAGCTACGAAAGCCGTAAAATTTAACTAAGGGTGTCAATTTAAAGGTCTCACAGAGGCCAATTATCGGAGGCATGACCATCGTACAATTGCTATCCCTTAGGCTGCTATCACAAAAAATGTAGTTTTTGCAAAAACACGACCAAATTTTTTTCCAGCGATTGTGCAAATTTAGTATGCAAGCTAGAGAGTTGCCACTTAGCAGATGTGTTCTACACAAAAATACCCCGGGACCCTTTTTTAGTTGCCCCGATAGCTGCTTTCTAACTGAAGTAGTGGCTTGCCAAAGTAGTGAAAAGTAGGCAAAATCCAGGTTGCGCAGACATTTTAGTTTATTTCTCCGTAACGAAGAGCGATATCACAATAACTAAAAAAGGGTCCCCAGCTATTTGGTAGAAGTATCGAATGCTCTAACCGATGTCCTGCGAAAAAATCTACTTCAGCCTGCAAAAAATCTGAAAAATTATACTTCTTCTAAAATACAGGAAAAACATTTTGGAAAGCCAAACTTAGATTCATTGTACTCATTAAAAAGAGAAAATGTCAAGCTACATTTTGATATAAAAATGGCTTCTTAACTCCAAGTAATGAATGAGTTATAATGGTGCAAACTTTATGTGACCAAAGGGAATCACCACCTTAAGCCGATAAGCTGCAGAAACGGTCACTGGTCGGTCCGCCAGTGTCTGGCTGTTCTCAGCCTGCGGCCGCCGGCCAGCCGGTCTAGACATGGCCGGTGTACAACACATTACCTCACATTACCAGCACATTACCTCACCAATTCGAGCTAGCAAAGCATACTTTTCTGATACGCCATTTAAATATAGACCGTCAATCTTTAAGCATAGATTCTTTAGAAATTGCAGAATCCGCCACAGTTTTTTGGTCTGCGGCATAGAAACTTTTGAGTCGATGGTCTTTTTTACGCTCTAATGCGAAATTTCGGAACTCCGCATTGAATTTGTCGTGGTTACAAAAAACAGATGCAGACGCGAATTTTCATCCTGCCAACAATTTGCGGGTTTTTTTGTATTTCTGAAGTCTCACTGTCCAAAACAAAATAAAAATACTTCGGCTAAAATGATTTTTCGGCCAAATCTCTAACTTAATAATTTAAAACAACACAGCTATTAAACTAATTAGCGTCGGTCAAATGTAGTCAAATATAATTTCAAATAAAAAAATTCTCTCAAAATTGACCACTGAAGTCGTGTCTGGCTATATTGATTTAATAATCATTAGAAATAGCTAAATTGGATTAATTGCTATGTCCTCTTTCCAGCCACAACAACGGTGACTAACTGACGGGTGGTGCCGTGAAAAGCTGAAAACAATTTCTTTTTATTAAAAATTTAACGATCATTCCAGAATGTTAAAGAGCACGAAAAAAGTTAAGTTTAATTAAGAAGATGGTCGATTGGCAAGTTTATATGAGGTAGTCACTTTGACCGTTATGCCCGTTCTATTGTAATTCTAATATTTGACGTGTTGGTTTAGGTCACAAACGGACGTTCTTACTGGCTTACAAAAGGAACTAACTGCACTAACAAAAAATTCCGCCGTTTCAGCTGAAGATGAAAATCTTATTCGTCGTCATGCTTTGTTAGAAAAAGAAGTATATAAAATAATTACAACAAATTTAGATTTCAAAAGATTTCAAAAGTATAACTTAATGAGTATAACTTATGAAAGAACAAACGAAAGTAAGATTGTCACTACAGCACCTCCGACCCGAAAAAATCGGACCTGAGGTGGGGATCGAACCCACAACCTTTGGCTGTCTAGGCCAACGCTCTACCGATGATTGAGCCACCCAGGCACAATCGAACCAAGCTTAAGTTGGAATTCGTTCCCAAACTTAATTTAAGGTTTTAAATGTTTTGTCAGTGCTAACTTGATACCGGTTTAGCCAAGCAAATGTTCTATTGTAAGATGTCTACTCAATTTGAGAAATGCTGAAGCTGGTATGCTGCCAGTCTTTAAGTCTGAAACGTTTTAGATTAAAAAGGAACAGACGAAATTGACAACTAGAAAGGCAGAAGTAGAAGAACTGGAAAAGGAAATCAAAGAAATGCAAAAAGCGACGGCTGACAACCAACTACAGCTTCAGAAATCTCACAAAGTAAGCGGTTTCAAAATTCGAGCTTATACGAAAGATAGCCATTGCTTATTATCACCAGAGAGAATTTAAGATTAAAACGGTAATTTTTATTTCCAAGTATATTGTTAAGTATATTGTTGTTTATCAGGACTCTACTGTGAGTGAATAGATGTGCTTGATATGATGTTGGTTTAATTAGTTACATGCAGGATAGAACAGTGATTGTTTGTTAAACGTTTGAAACTTTTCAAAAAACGACGTGACAGTTTTTATTTAAAAATACGGTTTGTTTTAGTCTAAACAACAGTTAGAATCAACATATAGTTTGGAACTGACAAAGCTGAGAAATTTGCAGTTGGAAATAGCAGCTGCGGAGGATGTTGCTTACGAGAGACTATTGACCAGAGATAAAGGAAATAAAAAGGTTGACGGAATCAAATCTCAGATTCGAAAAATCAGGGATGAAAATGCTGCGTTGGTAGGTCGTAGTGTAGGAAAATAAGGATATTTATTCTTAAGAAAATGTGCTTACTGAGGACCTTTTCGCGAATGGGTTAAACCAGTTAAAATTAACTCAATCCTTTTCGCAAATGGGTTAAACGAGTTAAATTTAACTCGCCAAGTTAAGCAGAGTTAAAATTTATAACCCTTCGGTCATTCGCGAAAAGAGTTAAAAATTAACTCTTTTAACTCTACTCTTTTCGTGAATAACACATAGTTAAAAAGTTGCAGAGTTAAATTTCTCTACCCTTTTCATGAATGGGTTAAATTTAACTCTTTTAACTCGCTCACGATATTTTACATTGAACTTTAACCCGCACCCTCAGCAAGCGGGTTAAACGAGTTAAAAAATCTTCTATGCTTTACATTGTTATTGCCATATTTTGCGCGAGTAATAAAGCTTTAAACATGAGAAGATAATCCAACCAATGAAAGTGCAACATATAATTTCATTGGATAGTTCATAATGCTTCAATATTACTTAAGGTGCTGGCATCGCTTTGTGTAAATTCGACCCTACAAGCTTCAATTCTTCATGAAAGTGGATAAAACTTTCCAAATACATTATTTTCGTGCTCTTTAACATTTTGGAACCAGTCCCGGATTTTTAGGTTTAAAGATAAGAATGTTTTGGTTTTTGGCCTTATTCTCTCAGTACATAGTCGCTACACCGGATTGGTTGTTATGGCTGGAAAGAGGGCACCAAAATGAGCATTTTTGCTTTTACAACTTTAGAGCTACCTCTAGTGGTTAAGGCAGTATAAGCCAAAAACGATTTTTGGGGTCAAAAATGGCCATTTTTGACGAAATCAGTTTTTTCAAAATTACTGCCAAATCACACAGGCAATTTCGGCTTATTTATACTCAATCGATACACCGTCTAATTGCGCATTTTATCAATACATATTCGCTGGAGTTCGTTGCTTCAAGCTAGGGAATTCGCCGAAAAACCATTTTGGCAAAATTGCGATTATTTTGTTTTGAACATTGATTTCTCAAAAACTGCCCAATGGATTCGCGTGATTTTTGGCTGAATGAAAATTCGCCCTATTGCGGAGGGAAATTTTTCTTGGTTTGAGCTAAAACATCTCCAGTTGTGAGAAAACTGAATAGAAAGTTGCGAAATTTCGTGTCATCGCGCATTTGCCGGATTTTCTGGAGTACTGAGACTTGTCGAGCCAAATCCAAAAAATGTCCCTCGGCCCACATGTCCTTCATACCATGGCACAAGAAAAAAATTTGGACGATTCTACAGTTTTGAGAAATCGATGTTCCAAAACTTTTGGTCTATATTCAGTCTGTCAGATGTCAGCATGTCGGAAGTTTTTTGCTATTTTTTGCCAATTTTGCTAGTTTCGTAAGTTCATGTTAATGTACAGATTACAAAGTTTAAAACGATGTATAAAGCTCTTTCCAACTCCCAAATTTGCGAAAGTTATAGCGTTTCGAAAAAATCACCACAAAAGCACTGCACAAAAGGATACCAGCACCTTAAGCATTTGCCAATATTCTACTGAATTATTAATTATTTTTTCACAGTTATTAGATAACCCTTTATGAATCCCAATTTGAAGTATGTGAGCTGCTGGCCATATGAAAAGCTGAATCAACGAAACACTACAACCAACCGTAATCTCAATTTAAATGGACTAATTAACGGGCTAATTTCGACATAAACAGTACTGTAAACTTTAAAAGATTTGAACCTTTAAACTTTTGAAAGGACATCTATATATTCAAAATGTTACGCGAACTTAGCTCCAACTGGGAATACTCCACAGAATTACAGGATCAATTCTTATCCTAACTATGATATTAACGGCTACCATTTCAAGTCAAGTTTGAAATATCTACTGAATTTTAGGAAACAAACATTTTTCTATTTAAATTAGTTAATTAATTTGATGTCATTTGAAGATGTAATCAATGTTCACTAATGAAATTAGTGAATACATCTTCTTTTCTTGTCTTATATGTTATTTTATTTTAAAATTTCCAAAACGTTGGTAAGTTTCTTTTTAAATGTTCTCAAATGTTGAAAAGTTGAAAAAACTAGTTATTTTAACTCATTTCACGTATGCAGAGAGTTAATTTTAACTCCCCCGGTCTTAACTCTTTTAACCCTTTTCGCGAATGCACAGAGTTAATCTTAACTCTGCCAGTTTTAACTCGTGTAACTCTTTGATTTTTAACACTTCAGAGTTAAAAGAGTTAAAAACAAGCACAGTTAAATTTAACCCTGCGCATTCGTGAAAAGGGTTAAAAGAATTAATTTTAGCTCTACTCTGCTTTACTCTACTCTACTCTACCCATTCGCGAAAAGGCCCTGAGAATATGAACAGACAGCGAGCATTCATTAATCAGGTTTATGTAGATCATAACTAGGACCAGGAGTAAAAACTCAAATTCCTATTCTCTGTTAGCAGAGAATATGTTATTCTCTGTTAGCGAGAATATGTTATTCTCTGTTACTAAGTTTACGCTTTGCAGGAAGAAGAATGTGCTTCTCTGGAACAGCAACTTCGGCAACAGGATGAGCGATACAGAGAAGCTGAAACAAATCTTCGATTACAAGAAAAGGCGCATGATCAAGTTAAAAATGAAGTAATTAAGTGAGAACCTTAGCTGAACGTGAATGAGCTTATTAAGCAGTCATCTTATGATTCTTAATATACCTTAGTAGATTAGTGGCAAGCGCAAAAGTATCGGTACGCTTTGCAGGATAAATGCTTAGTAATATTCATGTTGGATTACGCAGTTCTTGTCTGCGGTAATTGCGTTTAAGTCCATTTCGAGCTCAGTTTCACAGGAAAGTATTGCTTTAATTAGTTAGTTAAACTTAGTTAAACTAAGTAATCAATATTCACTTTCTGTTGCATTGTGGCAATATTATCAAGAGTATATAAGGTATAATAACAAAGGTATAATAACAAAAGTGTAACAGGCAATACACTCTTAGTTATCAGGCTGGGGACATGATCTGCACGCTAACGGCTGACTACCCGCACAAATTGGACTTAGTGACTCACAAATATTAGGTATCCGGTCCGCAAACGGAAGTGCGCTCATTCGCGGTAGTGTTGAGGCTTAAAACAGTATAGCAGCAGACACATCACTGTAAGAAGTATTTCGTTGTTTGTTGCGTCTTCGAATTGCAGCATGCCGAGATACGGTGAGTGAGCCTGCAGAAATCTGGACTGGTACCACCTGCAGACCAAGTACCTTGAGCTAACAGGGATTTTCAGTTGTCTTCTTAGTTATAATATTTTATCTTATTATCTTATTTATTATTTTGAATTATTTCGTATCTTGCTGACATATATTTGGTTTTCCGTTAATCTGTTTAGGTTCACCAGAAGACTGTTGCAGTGGAGAATTTGGAAAAGGAATTAGAAACTGCAAAAAAGCGTGCGAAGGCGATTCAGTTAAAGCAAAAGGAGAGTCAACATCAGAACAAGATTCCTGCCGAATCCATAGAACAGAAACAAAAGGTAGCGTTAAGTGTTCAAAATAAATTTTATTAATTTAGCTTAAGTTTTCTGAAAATGACATGGAGATGATTTTGAAGAGTGCACTTCTTCATGCTCTCTTCAGTAATATTTTTATAATGTTATAGATCGAAACCACTCAACGATCACTCATCACTCAACATTAATATTAAAGTGTATTTCAATTTCTAGCTAAAAGAGTTGCAACAAGCAGCAGCGAAAAAAGAAATCAGTCAATTGGATGCTAAAATGAACGACCTACAAGCGGAATGGGTTAAAGTTCAAGAACAAGTAATATATAACAAAATCAATGCTATATATACTTAATTTATATCACGGGATGAACTGTTCAACTGCTTTAACTCTTTAACTCTCTGCCCGAAAAGTAGTTTTATTTTCTCTGGTTACTCGGGATAATATTAAGCTCTATCAATGAACCAAAAATAAGGGGAAATAATGGCCATTCGTTTCTGCATATATAACCGTCTTTAGCACAACAACAGCACTTTTACCTACAATACAGTACTGTCTTTAACGTGATGTTTTCTAGTTCGGCTGAGCCAAAACGCTTGGACGTAACCAATCACCTTTGTATTTTAGATTCTTCAGCTCACAGAGCATAATTACGAGGTAGAAGCTGAAATTGCAGACATGCAAAAGGATGTGGTCAGTTATGAACAGAGAAAATTACGTCTTCAAGGTAGCTCCGATCATGCATTAAATTTGTCAAAATCAAAACTCAGCTTAAAATAATTAAATAATAATTGACTGCTTAAATATAAGTGGCTGTATTAACGCAATTACTCCATAGTGGTAAATCCATGATAAAGCAAATTGTCGGAATCTGTGGAGAAGTTAGCACAGACTGTTTTGAAGAGAAAAGCGCTACATCCTATAACGGCAGAAACGTTTGAAATAATTTGTTCATGGCGTCAAAACAGGGACAGCCAGCATAGTGATTTAGTGATTTAGTCGGTTCGCTAATTGATCAGTGACTATTTGCTGATTCCATCTACTTTACGAGTTCGAAGTAATGAGTGGAATTACAATTTCACAATGTAGAAAAGTAGGGGTACGCTTCAAAATGCAAGCTAGTGGATAGGTCAACGAGATGTTTCGAATGAGTTACAATCATAGAACTAAGCAGACCAGGAGGAAAATTGACTTCTTGAAGCGGCATTGCAGTACATTGTGATAAACCCATAGCTTAAATTTCAGATGAAATTAATCAGGAGCATAGCAGTGTAGAAACTTTACAGAAGACTCTCAAACATCTGCAAAATCAGACCCGTCGACTGAATGATCTGTTGGCTAAACGATGGGGAGATCGTCACCAAGTTATCGATGCCAACAATTCCATGCACCAACGCTTAATGGAAAATTTAAAAGTAAGGATTTAGTGGTAATTTAATAATAATAATAATAATAATAATAATAATAATAATAATAATAATAATAATAATAATAATAATAATAATAATAATAATTTGAATAAGTAATAATTTTATCTCTGTACAAATTAGGTGGGTGATTAACAACTAAAAGTATTTATTTAATTAATGAAGTCCCAAAATTTCCGACAAGTGAAGACCCAAGCTGGGTCCAATAAAACAGTTTCGTATTCGTTATCCTACCAAGCTAATACTTTAAGTTTATATAAGAACTTTTTGCTTTGACAGAAGTCGGAGGAGGAATGTGCTCAATTGGAGGCCAAAGTTTCTGCCATTGACGCTGAACGACAGCGAGTCAACCAGAAAATTTCTGACTGCGAGTAGGTTGTTTCACTTGATCTTGAGTTTTTGTGTGCATTTTTATAGGTTCATGTTTCCATGAAGCTTATATATAGCTGGGATATAGCTTGCATGCAACAACTGAAATTTCTGCACTTGGTGCCCCCTGTTGTTGAAAATAGCTGTTGTTGAAAACACGGCTTCCTGAATGTTTATAAACTGTGAGCAGCGAGGTTCACAGCGTGATCAACGTTTGGCTGCTTACTAATGTTTCCTTCAGTTAATGTTTTGATTATCGATTATTAATAGTTGTTAATGTTTTACAGAAAAGAAGCCAAAGTTTGGGAGGAACAGATTGTTCAGGCTAAAGAATCGCAGTCGGCTGAGAATGAACAATCTCTGAACGAAGAATTGACTCAAACTAAAGGGAATATCAGGAGATTGGAGCTGAGACAGAGTCAGCTACAGAAACAGCTGGAAATGCTTACTAGGGTAAAAATGCATAATGTTGTCAACACTAACACTAAGCTTGATGTCAATCGGACACTCTGATAGCGTAATCGTTGCTTACTGTGCTGTAAGTGGATCAGGCCGCCTGTCAGGTGAAGGAGCTACACCAGAACCTCAACTACGATTTAGTAGAACACCTCGGGTAATAGCTATGGCAATTATTCAGTGTCAGCATCCCTCGTTTCCAAAAATGCATACGTTCTGACTCCAAAGTTGGCACTACCCCTAACCGGAGTTCCATCGGGGTGCGGTGGCTGTAAAAAGTTTGATATCAGTGATTTGCTGGGAGACTTAGCTCAAGCCTGCTTCAGTCCTTCAGGAGATGCGTCTGCGTAAGACCTCGGCCTTAAAGAGCTGGTCACTTCTCCGCAGTGGGTCATCATTCTAGATAAAACGTCTAGCGTACGTACAAGGTATCCGGTTAGCTAGGCACTGATAGCCAACGGTAAAAAATTATTCCGTGGTTATCTAACTAACTAGTATCACCACATTTGAGTGTGTAGCTTATAAAGTAAACAAGGGTGTGTAAGCAAAAAATTGGAGTTGCTTTCGTTCCAACAATATATTAAATTGCGTCATTTTTGGTGATTTAAGATTTTATTGGTTTTAAATTTTAAATTTTATTGGTTTTAAATTTTAAATTTTATTGGTTTTAAAGTTTTTATTTAAACTTTAAGGACATGGAAAAGGCTGTGGCAAAGCGAGATCTGCTACTGCACAAAGGGAGCTCCCTCAGCGCCCTGTCGAAGAAGCCAAGTCAGTGGACCCAGGCAAAGTTGGAACAAAGTCTTGTGGATCTGCGGAGACGAATTAAACAAACCAGGAAGGTCAGTTAAGTGACGGATTTTGTATTTAGATTCCTGGACTCAGAGTTCTAGTGGAATTTCAATTTGCGGGTAGGTTCAGAACTGCAAATACTCACTCTGCCAATAGAAGAGCATGCATAGTGACGTTGAATCTTATCTGACTATTGAAAATATCTGGAATCAATGTTAGAGAAATATGAAAAACGCTTGCTTTACAGTCGCTAAAACAAAACTTTAGTCCGACACAGAAGAGAGCCAATGGGCGCTGTGAGCGCAGATGAATGCCTTGAATTCTTTGTGGATCCGCCTGCTAGCCTGCGTTTACATAATTTTCTCGAAATCAATCTGCTATGGTTAAATAGTTATGAGGTTATTAGAGTCATTTAATTATCACACTTTTCCAGGATTTGGACATTTGCGACTCTGAAAGTGAATCGAATCGAAAGCAGTGCGACAATCTTCAAGCGGCCATCGAAGATGAACAAGTGGACATGTGGGAATTGCAGCAAAAGGAGCAAGTCCTTGACAGCAAACTGGCCTATCTAAAGTCGCATCAGTTTAAGGTACCTTATCAGCACCTAATTAAATAGAAACTGAAAGTCCGACTTATAATTTGCTATTTTGAAATTTTGGGGGAAATTTCCATGCTGTTCTTTGTTTAACGAAATGCACGGCACATTTGTCTTCATTGACAAATCTTTTTTTATTAGATTTTAATTAGCATTGCTTTGTACAAGTAAATACCAAGAATTTCATGATCAAAGTAATCGTCCGTCACTACAACTTTGGGTTTCAATTTCACATCTAATTTGGTCATTGTGCTTCAAAGACTTCGGTGTCTAGGCAAAGCATTAACGGAAGGTTGTGAGTTCGATCCTAATTTTTCAGATGGTTTTGGTAGGGACTTTTCGTTGGATTTTTGAGTGGTTTTTGTATTGCATTTTGTTTAGAATTCAACCCTAATTGCCACAGAAAAGAAGAAGCTATCGTTTCTGCAGGACATGAAAAAGGGGCAATATTTGCCACAATGTGGTTCCGCGGAAGAACTGGAAAAAGCCGTTCAGAAAGAAAAGCAGCGAAAAGCGGATTTAACCAGTTTATGCTCTGAGCTCAAGAATCATCCCGATCTCAGCCAAGAAGCTTTGCATCAACTGCAACAAGTCAACTGCCTATTGCAAGCTTATTGAGAACAGCCGCGGGCGTCCGTTAAATGATTTTTGATTTTGAACTGATTTTAGATTCTAGATTTTGAACTTTGAAGATATTTTTCTAGCTAACAGAATTCCCTAAAATCATATTCCAACACTGAACAAGAAAGAAAGTCCGTTTCGCACTAGTGCACAGTCCTCTTCGTTCGTTGTGCTTCACCTTCTGTAATCATGTCAGTCTGGCTTGGGCTCGGTCACGTTTTCTGTCCTTTTATCCGTACCCAACAATGCAGCATTTCAAGGGTCACTCTATGAGTGGCTAAAAATGCCAGCTAATCGCCTACTGAAAACTACGTTTGCATAGTTGTGAACCGGTTTGCGCTTAGGCTCCTGCTTGTGCGCGAGTGTGAATCGAACTTACTCTAGACTTTTACATACAATACGTTTGAATTGATAGGTAGTTATTAGAAAGTGTTGTTTGTCTTGCACAACGAGTAATTTGTTTGTCATTAAATTGGCTTGAAGCGATTAGGTAGTCTTGGTAAACATAGTCTGAACTTACGATGGATACGCCTGAAATCACGTATCATTGATCCCTTATTGCTAGCCCAAAGAAAACTCACGGGGACCTTTAACAAGAAAGTTTCGGTGGGCTTATGCTGGGGACGGAGACTTTCGAGAGCTTTGCAGTTTAGTACTATGATAACGTGATTTGTCACAACGTAAACGCAAGACTGCTTAATTGCACTACATATAAGAAGAAGAGTAAGCCACTAGAGAGCTCCTCTTGTAGGCATTGCGTAATGGTGCTCCGACCACAATACGCGAATGTTCGCCCGTTTGGTGGGGGGGGGGGGTAGCTCTCTTCGACAAAGCATACCCCCCTCCGTTTGGTGAGGTGAGTAGCAGAAAAGAGGTCCCCGTTTGGTGGGGGTAGCCAACAGCCAATCAGATTACAGAGACCCCCTCCCCGTTTGGTGAGGGGGGTAGAGCAGAGGATTACGATACCGGTTTTTGTTCTATTCGCAAATGGGTCCCCGTTTGGTGGGGAAGGGTAGCAAAGAGAGGTCCCCGTTTGGTGGGGGGGTAGCAATGTAAGCTCCCCGTTTGGTGGGAGGGGGTAGACAAAAGAGGTCCCTTGGGGGGGGGTCGCCAACAGCCAATCAGATTCATCCGATCTTAGCCTGACTTGGCGCCCCCCCCCAAACGGGACCCCCATTCTGCCTACCCCCCCCCGCCAAACGGGGACCCCTTTTGCATATCCCCCAACCAAAAGGGAACCCCTTTTGCATACCCTCCCCCACCAAACGGGGACCCCTTTTGCCTACCCCCCCCCCTCCACCAAACGGGGAGGGTGTATGCTTGCCGACGCCCCACCAAACGGGGGAACATTCGCGTATTGTGGTCGGAGCACCGTTACGCAATGCCAAGAAGAGAAGCCCTCTAGTGGCTTACTCTTCTTCTATAATATAAAGGAATAAATTATGGACTCTTGGTAAACGTTGACAGTATATTACAGTAAATTATCGAAATTTGAAGGTTTTTCGTCGACTGAAAGATTCAGCGAAGCCACGAGCTTTTGAAATTTTACAGTGCAAACTAGGGTTGTATTGATTCAACTATTTTATTTTTGATTCGATCCAGCTCAGTTTTACTACTGCTCCGAAATGTACGATTCGATTCAGTTCGATTTACGACCGCTTAAATTTGAAACGATTCGATGCAGTTCGATTTCGGTCATTTTGAGCAAGCTGCGATTCGATTCAGATTTTCAAATTAGTGATTTTTGATTCGATTTTTGATTTTTCTTAAAATTAACTGTATCCAACTAAACTAAATACAACTGCCAAACACTAATCTGTTGGAACACTAACTAGCCAACTAGCAGCTAGTGATGCTTCAGTCACTGAAACTGAAACTGAAACTAGGTTTCAAGGTTTGTACAGGTTTCAGTTTCAGTCACAGTAGTTTCAGTGTGAAGCTGAAACTACTTTCAGCAAATTCCTGAAACTCGGACTACTGAAACTATTTTCAGTCTTTCCTCAAAACATGAATATTTGAAGAATTTAAGCCGTTATCTTACTAATACTCTGCGTCTGCAGTAGGAGCATGAGTAATAGTTAATTTATATATACCATTTCGAAGACTAGAACTGTAGTTTTTTGAATGAACTGAAACTGAAATTACGCCTGTAACTAGAACTGAGACTAAAATAATTTTGTGTTCCCGACTGAAACTTAAACTAAAACTATTTTCTTCGACCGACTGAAACTAAAATTAATCTTGAATCACCGATTGACTCGAGGTATGCGGGGGGGGGGAAACTTTGTTGTTAACAGTCAACGTCGTTTGCCTTGGGTGTGACTGCGGCCACGTGCCAATAACCGTACACCGACTTGGCTTGGGGATCACGTTTTCTATCCGTGGTCTTCGCTTCTCCGCTTCTTGCCCACTTTCAAAGGACTGCGGAGAGCATCACCGTATAGGCCTCATGTAGTGCCTTGATGGTGGATGAGTCCGTAGCAAAAAAGAATCACCGATTGAAACTGAAACTGAAATAATACTGCTCACTGCTGAAACCTAAACTGAAACTTAAAAATTTAAGTTTAACTGAAACTATTTTGGGAAGAGACCTAAACAGAAACTAGATTGAAGCTGAAATTGAAATATGAAAGCTTGTTAAAGCTTTCATTCGGCGCTTTATTGCTCACGTCTGAACGAAAATGCCCGTCTTCCTTCCATTACTACTTGGAATTTTGGAAAATTTTGAAAATTCGTTAAAATTAATTTAGACATTTGCAAAACTGCATTTGGTAATACACACCAAATAACTTAACAAAATTTGAAAAATTAGAAGCATGAAAACAAAAAATTTCAAAATTCAAGAATAAAGGATATCGAAAATTTTCCTCACAATTAAACAATACATATTCCTAATTTTTCAAGCATGTTATAATTTTAATTTTATCTAAGCAGAAGGGATAATGTCAGAAGTTTGCACTGCAAACCATCATTTCCTTAAGACATTTTGCTTAGCCGTTGACCTTTTCCATACTGTCTTTGACGGCTTTAGGGCTTATACCTTACCCTACTGTTAACCTAGGCGTAGTGATGTTTACGCTGGCCTGTTTAGTTTCAGTTTCAGTTTCAGTTTCAGTTTCAGCTCCAGTTTCAGACAGGTTTCAGTTACAGTTTCAGCACGAAATTCGTACGAGTTTCAGTTTCAGTTTCAGTTTCAGCTCTTAGTTTAGCTTCGTTTCAGTTTCATTTTCAGCTCCGACTAAAATGAGTTTCTGCTTTAGTTTCAGTTTCAGCCCCAAGTCTTTTATAGTTTTCAGTTTCAGTTCTGACTAAAATGAGTTTCAGCTTTTGTTACCCTCTATATATGTTATCTTTATGTTCTGCTAATCAAATTAATTAACTGCTACCGTTCCTATTTCTGAAGTTGCACATAATCTCATTAGACATTTTTGTTTGTTTTGACAAATAAACGTTGCCACAGTACAAGAATTTTAACATTTTAATGCAGTA
This sequence comes from Trissonchulus latispiculum, assembly GCA_030248195.1. Lineage (NCBI taxonomy): Eukaryota > Metazoa > Nematoda > Enoplea > Enoplida > Ironidae > Trissonchulus > Trissonchulus latispiculum. The sequence goes on along the minus strand of JASAND010016262.1, from coordinate 42,239 downwards.
TTAAAATTATACAAACGTTTTAGTGTAGAATTACTTACTTGGTCACTTTGTACAATTTCAGCAGTAAAAGCACCAGTCACACGTTTTATATATAAGGCTGGAATTTTACATGCTGGGAACGGGACCGAATTTTTGAAACACTCGTCTATGCTAAACAATAAACATGCATACGCTAGAGCTGAAACTAGTTTCAGCTTCAGCGAGAGCTTAAACTAGTTTCAGCTTCAGCGAGAGCTGAAACTAGTTTCAGTCTTAGTGTGGAGCTGAAACTGTTTCAGTTTCAGTTTCAGCTCCGAAATTGTTCTAGTTTCAGTTTCAGCTCAAAAGTTATTTTAGTTTCAGTTTCAGTTTTAGTTTCAGCTCTCACTTCGACTACGTTTCAGTTTCAGCTCCAAATTTGTCATGGTTACAGTTTCAGCAACTGAAACTGAAACATGTACAAGCTGAAACCAGGTTTCAGTTTCAGTTTCAGCTGCTGAAACAACACTACCTTAGGCGGTCACGAAATAGTTAAGTCAAGCTGAGCTCGAGGACCTATTTTGAACAGCCTACCCAGGGTTTAATGTTATATCAAATGGATTTAATTGCAAACTTGGATTGTTCCATTTTGAAGCATGCATAGCTCCAAGAACTTGTTCAAGAACGTTGATCCTTATAGCGCTTACTACTGAGAATAGACCAGACTGTGCTTTTATTAGTAGTCTAATATAACTACAATTGTGAAGCAACAAACAATAACAACGGACAAATACTGACAGTACATTCACAATATGAGATGTCTTCTGTCACACACTATTATTAACTACAATAAACGCCAATGATAGAGAAAACATTAAACCACAATAAAGACAATAAATAAGTTATAATTCACAAATATAATAGCAAATTATAATCTTTCACAAAATACCAATTTCTCCCCAACATCCAAAAAGGCCCTAAATCGCCCCCTCAACCTTCTAAACCCAATTATGAAGTTTCCAACTGTTTCAAGCTTAACGTCACTTGTTCCAGTTCTTTAGCCAAACACTCTTGTTCCGCTTCACGACCAATTTTCTAAAATTAAAATTAATTAATCAAATTAATTATCACACAATAATTAATAAACTGTCAGCCAAAGAATAACTATCGACTAAAACGAAAACCCTCACTGCTTCGCCAGACAGAAGTCTTCGGTTACAGTCCCACGAGAGGTCGGAAATTTTTCGAACCTTTGGTCAGTGGTACATGGCATTCTGCCTTCGTTCATAACATTTAAGTGTTACGTACATTGTTATCTTAATCAAACAAAGCATCTGACTAAAATTCCAATCATACACTTTATCAAAGATCATGAAAAAACTGTAAATTCATGATTTAGGTAAGCACGAACCGAAATCTTATTCTCGATCAGTTGCAGCTCCAGACGCAACTGTTGCTTCTCCACGGCAGAGCTCCCACAGGGGTCCGCTTCGCAGGGCAACGTTTCAAGTCTAAAATAAAAACGTAGGGGAAGGGAACGTATTTAGGTGTTGCTGTGCTTACACCCAGAGAATTACTCAGTGGCAGCAAGAGGACATAATGATAAGAGTATGACAAGCGTCACACTCTATGCAGTGAAGGCCACAACTATGCTATGCGCGCTATCGGCTGACCCCCCCACGAACTGACCCTCTCTCACACCGCCCCTATATGGGTACGTGGTCCAAACGGGGACGCTCACTGCTTTGCATAATTACACGCTGAAATGAACAGGGGCCCAATTTGGGGCGGGAGTTTAAGCGTGTATGTTTAACACTTGTATGTAGAAAACATGCTAAGCGAGTGAACGACCCCCGTTTGGGACTATGTACCCATATACGGGCGGTGTGAGGGGGGGGGGTCAATTCGTGGGGGGGGGTCAGCCGATAGCGCGCATAGCATAGTTTTGGCTTTCACTGCATAGAGTGTAACGCTTGTCATACTCTTATCATTATGTACTCTTGGTGGCCGTAAACCTGCATTTACCATTTAATTTAAACAGAGTTTAATTTTAAGCATTGTATGTACTACATAAACAAGAAAGCCGCGTGCAGTACCGATCCCTAATGACAATTTTTCTTTCAAGGGTCTCCGAAACATCCAACGGAACACTGGTGTGCGTAGTAGTCTTAAAGATGGTCGGAATATCCGATAGAATCGTGACCGGATCTACGCTCTCCCGGCTAACTTCTACCGCTAAAAAATGAATGAAAAACATAAGCAAGTAACACATTAGGTCAAAAAGGGCAGAAAACCTTGAAAAATACCAATATAGCTGTAGAACGGTTGTGAGGTTCCAGTGACGGATACAGTTTGTTTCCTAAACATTAACAACCGTTACTCATATCTACATAATAAATAAAATGAATTTATAATAGACTGGCAAGTGTAATGCTCTGCATATTAAGCGGACAGGCATTTTGATCTTTACATAACTTTACATGCCAGTCAGAACACAGGGGCGTATCCAGGATTTTGAAAAAGAGAGGGTCCAACCCAAAGGAGGAGGGGTCCGGACCTAATTTTTTCCAAAAACTGGCCAAATGTGACCCAATAAAAGGCTAAAATTTTAAAAACCATTTTCGAAAATGGGGGTCCGGACCCCCTGGATCCCTCCCCGGCCCGGAAAAGCCCCTGAATTGCCAGTCCCCAATTGCTTCTGCTTTTACCATACATGTGTTTGGGGGGTTTTCACCCCCTCAGACCTGGAGCTCCCCCCCCGAGGGGTCCCTCACCCGCCAGAATCCGGATTTTCCCTGTTTTTTTTGGGCAAAAACCGGAAAAATTTGGTTTACCGGCGGTCGTCGGCCGTCGGCTCACCCCCCCCGAATTTCCCCTCCTGCACATGTCTGGCTTTTACTCTAACAAAAATTTAGTTAGACTCTACTTTTAGGCGGCTGTACAGCCACAGCCGTCAACGGCTGATGTATGCTGTCCTTAATGCAGGTTTTGGTGGCATAGGAAGAGAGGGCAAGTGATTGACAGCTGGCCGTCGTTTTGGGCGCTATCGGACCGTACTTTGAGATGGCCCCTTCACCGCCCGACTGGGAAAAGGGTACAATCTGATCTTCCAGCCGGTAGTGCCACCAGGAGTCAACCGTAGACGCTGTGACGCCCGAGACAGCACTGATGGCAACGGGCAAGCCAGCGGGTACAGCACGACCATATTCGGTGCTGTAGTCATCATCCTCCACCTCTTGCTCCGCAGATTGCTGGTGCTGCGGTTGCGGTTGCGGTGGCTGATGGTAGTCGATGTGCTCACGACGACCCAGCTCTTTTCTGGGGAAAAAACAAAGAAAAATACAAACAATCTAAATTAATAAGGGACAAATATTAAAAAATAATCCAGTTTAGGTGATGACTCACTGAACAACTGAAACAATACGCGCAAGTATAATGTATAACTGTAGTGCCGGTAACACCGCTGTTAGAAAGAATTAAAATAAAACCAATAAAAAATTTAGGGAACAAAGACTAGCGGACACATGACACTGTTTTCTAGTATTTACTGCAGAAGTTATATAGCTATACCGTTCGTTTCCAATTTCCTGTTAAAAAACCCAAAAATCTGGCACAAAAACTAGAAACCAGTGTTCCCCACATACTGTACAAACAAACTACGTACTTGACAATCTCTCGCCGACGACTTTCTGTAGGCAACTCTTTCAGTTCCTGCTTCAGCACACCCTCTGACAGATACTGAACATCGGACATATCTGCCCAGGTCTGGCCGGCGGACGGCCGCCCAGGGATTTCGCTTCCTGGTGGCGCTGTGGCGCCGCTGCCACTGGACGCTGGCCAGCCTCCGTAGTCATCCTTAGCCGCAGCCTGGGACCAGAGCAGTTTATGAGGATTGGAGGAGGTTGCTGCTGCAGGGCTGGCGCTCAGCTCACCCGACCACCAACAGGAGGGCTCTTCCACTGCAGTAAAAAAAAGACAAAAACTAGAGAACAAACTGTAGCACAAAGAGCAAAGCAGCACAAATGTTGCAGGGGAAAGGGGGGGGATTGTACACACAGAAATAACAAGAACAAGAACAACAAGAACAAGAACAAGAATTTTATTTCCAAAGTTATAAGCAACGGAAAAGACAACGCAGACAGATTCACGATTTATTCAAGTATATATATGTACCAGAGATACAGACAGAAATACAATGCGTACATATATTTTACTTATAAACACGTAGATACTTGCACAGTATACTTTTACAGCTTTTCAATCCTTCTTTAAAATCAAGGACGGTTCTGCTAAGAATAACGCGTTCAGGTAATGCATTCCAGGGACCTATTACTCGACAGGCAAAAGAAAATTTTAATAAATCAGTAGAAAACTTTGGGCATTTTAGTTTAAGCAAATGACCCCGACTTTCGTAAGGTATAGAAGCAAAGACAAAAAGCTCAGAAGGAGCTATAACAGTATATCCGAAAATTATCTTATATAATAATACCAAATCCACAAACATGCGTTCGAGCTCTAAAATGGTGAGACCAAGCAGTTCACACTGAGTTTTATAATTGTACTGGTTTAAATACACAAAAGAAGAACAGAAAGTAATTTGCACTTTTTCGATTTCCTTAATATCTTTTATAAGCCATGGATTCCAAATTTCAGAAGCGTAAAACAGTATCGGTAGAACATAGGCTTTGTACAATTTAACTCTCACCGCAATATCATCAGATACAAAATTGCGAAGAATAAGAGATAAAACCGATCTTGCTTTGTTACACATTTTTGCGATATGAGTTGAGAATTTTAGATTATTTACCATCCAAACACCAAGATCTGTGTACCCTTCAACGCCCACAAGCACTTCATTTGCATAACTGTAATCGAATTTCGGATTATTACGACCGACATGCAAAATAACTGTTTTTTGGATCGAAACGGTTAACTGCCAATCAGACACCCATTTCTCGAAATTATTTAGCAAATTCTGTAGAACGTTTTGTCGATCGATACCAGAGACAAACATTTTTATATCATCCGCATAAGCACAACAACAATTATTATTGTTAAGGAAAAGAAACTCATTAATAAAAACCAAAAATAATGTCGGACCACATACTGAACCTTGTGGGACACCGCTAACTACAGTACTCCAGTTTGAAAACGATTCATTTAAACGAACCCTTTGTCGCCTTCCAGAGACAAAAGCAGATATAAGATTTAAAAATTTCCCAGAAAACCCATAAGACTCAAGCCTATGTATTAGTTTTGGAATTGAAAGGGAGTTGAAAGCCTTTTTCAAATCAATGTATACAATATCTAGAAGCAATTTAGAATCCATAGATTTTATCCAATTATTAGTACAATTCAATAGGTTAGTAACAGTTGATCTGCCCTTAAGGAAACCATGTTGATTTGATGCGATTATATTTCTATTTATACAATGCTTCATAACATTTCTATTTATCAAACAATCTAAAGGCCGTGCGGCACCACTGGTTAAAGAAATATCGCGATAATTATCAACAGAAGCTTTTGATCCCTTATTTTTATAGATCGCAGTTATGTTGGCATCTTTCCAGCCCTGAGGAACGGTACCCGTAAAATAACAAAAGTCTGTAATCAGGTATATAGGAAAAGCTAATTCAGCAGCAAATGTTTTATAAAATATATATGGAATATCCTCAGGCCCACTCACTAGTGTAGGCTTAAGCTTACACAAAACCTCATAGATATCTATAACATCAAACATAATCATATCACAAGTAAACTGACATACATGATTCACTTCAGGTATAATTCCATTATCATCGGTGTAAACAGAGGAGAAAAAATTATTCAAGACTTTACATTTTTCAGAGTCCGTATATGCTTCCGAACCATCTTGTGATTGAAGGGTTGGAATACCAGACTTCGTTTTTAGGTTTTGGTTTGCATATTTAAAAAATTTCTTGTTGTTTGGGTTATGAGCAAGAGAAATTTCATGATTCCGTAGAAAAGATTTTAATTCTCTATTAAAAATATCGGTTAGTGCAACATATTCTTGTTTTGCATTAAAATCCATATTTCGCGTCCAAGTTTTAAAAGCAGCATTTCTGCGATTCTCTAAGCGTTTCAGTGTAACAGGCCACATTAAATTATAAGATTTACATTTAACAACTGGTACATAGTTTTCAATAATATCATGAATAAATACACAAAAGTTATTCCAAAACACTTCAACTGGGTTAGTAGAACCATCGAAACCAAACCACAAAAGAGAGTGCCAGTCAACAGAACATAAAATTTGATGAATTGCAATTTTGTCCATAGCGAAAAAGTTACGAAAAGACTTATCTTTTTCTTGCATAGAGACTGAAACACGAAAATTTAGGGATGCATGATCCGAATGACCTAGTGGACAAGATACTTCAACATTATCCACAAAATCAACAGGATATGTTATTAGTAAGTCTAATATATTAGGGGGCTAAATCGAGTGGGACTAATAATGTGCTGAGTTAAATGCAAATCTGCAAGACAATTCAAAAAATCCCAATCCTTCTGACTTTGTCCGGTTAGTAGTTCCCAATTTATTTTCGGAAGATTAAAATCCCCACAAATAATCAGTTTTGAATTATTTCTAGCGGAACAGACCAAATGTAAATCCTGTATCACTAGATCAAGTGCATTTTGATCATTGGGGGGTCTGTATACACAAACAAGTCTAACACGCACAGTTCTAAAAACAAAATCAACAACAATCATTTCTGAGTGCAATCTAGAACTCAAAGCGGGAATGGTGTAATTTATTTCATTGCGTAGTAAAATACAAACACCTCCTCCATGCTTGTTTCTGTCTTTTCAGTATAGTGTAATTATGCACTCTTGCTTGCCAGTGGCTTACTCTTCTGTTTAATTATGTATAGGCTAATTACAAACTATTGGATATAATTATTAAGATAAAAATGAAAACGTGGACACCCAGAGTCAGAGCAAAGACACACGTCGCTACAGGTTAAGTGCACGATGCCCGGGCCAGTCTTAAAACCGGCAGCAAAATCAGGCAAGGTCTGTCTCTTTCTTTTAATTTATGTCAAGTTTAATTTCATTAAGTTTAAAGTCCGCATTTGTTCCATCAAAAGTTATAACTCAGTCATTACATCATAACTCATAAGCCGCCAGTCAGACAACTTACAAGGCATAGACCATGCTTGCGATGACAAAGTTGAACGAGTTATTGAACTGCAACAAGAACAACGAAATAAGAAACAGTCATTCCAACTTTGTACTCTGGCAATTTTCCACTACTATTTATTACAGTAAGCATACAAAAAGAGTCGAATCGGACATGCCTGCCACTTCAGGGAAAGAAGTTGGATAGAAATTTAAACATTATTTTTAAATTTAAATATTTAATTTTCCAGTTTGGGAGGAAAAGACTTTTGAGCAAAGCAGATCACTAAATAACAATAGTTCTGTACCCAAATTCATTTCATTAGTAGCTAGCTAGTTACCAAAATTTAATTTAGAAAATTCAAGAATCATAATTAGTATCATTTTTATTTTTTCCACCACTTAACTCTGTCCTCATGTACATACGTACTTCTACACATTATGTTACATACTTAGAAACAGTTGAAGTGCCAGCAAAACTGTTGTAGAGACAGGGGGTTCGGGAGGGACCGTCCTCATCGTTTAGAATTGAGGAGGCCACATGAATTCCAATCGGGGGGTCGTGTCCATATTCTTCCCAGCTGCTCTTTCGACCAGGACCTCCCTCCAGTAATACACTGCTCTAAAAACATGAAATTCTGAAAACATGATAAAATCAGCGATATTTTTGTGTGTCTTGTCACTTAAGCACTATTGAACCGGTATAGAGAGGTTAGTTTTGGCCTAATTTAATTTAGCTTAAATAATTCGAATGGAATAAAATGATCAAAAACTGATACCAGAAGTCTTGCTGAGCTAGAAAATTCAAAATCTAAATTAAATATAAATGATTTCACTTTTTAAAAAATTTCCTCTATTACCACAGAGCCAGAACTAGAGCGTCGATAGGTGCCTCCCATATAGCTGCCCAGAGGCTGAGAAGAGGAAGATAGATCATCCTGTTGCTGTTCATAAATCTTTTCCAGCCTTTTCAGAATTTCCTCCTTCTTTCGCTGCAGATGATAGATTTGAATGTGCTTATCCTAAAAAAGGAAAAACAGCAAAAACAGAAAAATAAAGTGTCGAAAAAAATAAAGTCATCAATAAACTATTATGGCGCACCTACTATTGGCTCTCTGCTGTTTCGGACTAAGACTTTGCTTCAGTGACTTCAGCGTAGCCGCTTTCGTCACCATTTTCTTTACAATTAATGTCTTGTATCCTTCACGGATCCGTTTACCACCATTTTTCCGGATGCAAAATGCTATCAATAAAATGACAGCAAAAGTGAAATTCCAAACATTCTAGTTGCCAATATTCTCTGTGTCAGAAAGTCAGAATTGAACTACAGATTCAGCGTTGAACCACTGCAGGCCTCCAATCTGCATAAAAGTCTTTTAAATTTTTAACGTTTTATATTAAAATTCTGCAGGCCACACAGCAGGTAAAATTACAAAACTAGCAGACAAATATGAAAAAAACATTTGATGCTCATTTATTTCAACTATATTTTCAACCTCGTGATCCTCAGCACCCTACCCCAGTAATTCCTTTTTTTCCTTCAACAAAAATTCCGGGTCTTAAACTCAAAGTCAGCAAATGATTGGCCGCCCGCAGGCCAATAGACAACAATATGAAACAACATGCAACCCGGAATTATTCGCAAACACTATTTACTGCATGGAATACACATTGCCGAGAATTGCATTGCCGAAAAAAGGCCAGTACTCAATTTCTCGGATAGCCGAGACAGTAGAACACAAGCAAGCCAAAACCCACCCAAGCCGTCGAGGACACTGCAGAAACGTCCATCATGAGACTGCCACTGGTAGCGGGAGCTCTGCTGACAGTTGACACTGACGTAGACGTACTGACGCCACTGCTACTGGTCAGGCTGACTGGGAACTGTAGGGGAGCCGCCGTATACAGGGTCCCGGTGGCCGGATGCGTGGGTATGCTGCGGGCCAGTGGAACCTGAACGTGCAGCACTTCAGTGGGCAGCAGGGTCGCCGTGCTGAAACAGTCAGAAACACCAAAAACTCCAAAAAACTCCAAAAAAACTCTTAAATATGCAAATTATGTGCAAAAGGCTTCAGTCGCACACACAGTATACATACACATAATGTATATACATAAACCACAAATTTATGTAAAAACTGGTTGAATGTGTCGTAAAAGAAATAAAGTTATATCACTGGAAAGGTCGAGGAAATGTTGCCAAATGCATCATTTTTCACCCAGTTTTAGGGTCACCACCAGGTTCGTTTGTTCAATAAATGGCGTGTCAACAAAGCAACCAGTAAGACATGAACGCAATACGCCAGATCTACAAGATCAAGACGCTTACTTTCCAGCCGGTGTGCCTGGAGTGGCCACATACTGTGGATACCAACAGTAACCAAAATCAGACTGCCGCAGTGGGGTGGCCTGAAACAAAAGACTCGAACTAAAAAAACAAAAGTAAATTGAACATGACAATGTATATACTTTCTACAGCCAGGCATAATCGTTACCAAAAATAGTCGTAACAACTATTTAAACAGTGTAGATGATCTTATATAATATGCTAAAGAAACAGACACAGCTTACTCACTCATATACGCATACGTTCACATTTCCACTTAAACAATAAAATATACATATATATGTATCATAGGGGTCGCGGTAGCGACCCCTATAATATGAGTGAAAATGGTCGAATGACCGTGTAAAACAAGGCTGCGCAGAAGCTGCGCAGATTCCTGCGCAGATCCTGCGCAGATTATGTGCGCAAAAAATTGTACGTGTCGAGTTTAGTATGTGTGCGAAGTTTCATCCCCGTACCACTTTCCGTTAAAAAGTTGCGCCAAAAATCGCTTACGAGAGTGATGTTTTTTTTCCGGTTCTCCGCTTTGACGTCTGGTAAGGGGGTTTTGTAGCTTTAATAACAACAGATAGAAAAATTTTTGCCTATGAAAACCATATATATTCTTGGAGTACGCAACAAAAATAAGCCGATAGGCTAGTTTTTATGCCTCCCAGAGCCGGAAAAAATTTTTGGCGGGGGGCCAAAGTCGGCCAAAACGTTAAAATGGCCAAAAAGTATGCTTCAAAGGCGCCGTAATAAGTCAGACTGGGCTATATATGGGGCAATACTGCCTATATGGCTGAATAGGACACATATCAGGGTCGTTCAATTGCTATATGATTTTCCGGTCCTGAGCGTAATTTTTCGGGAATTGGCCTGCCAAAGTTGGTGAATTTTGGGTCCAACTTTGAACTTAGTTTTTTCGCTTATTTTGCGACCTGGAAGCCTCAAATCTTGCATACAAAGGTTTTTGCGGACGGAGAATCGATTCCCGCTATCAGTTTTTCTGCCCGACTGACCCAAGTTGCTGGGCTGGTTCCACTTTGCCGTCTGGAGGGTCATGTCGGCAACCGTTTCCTGGAGGTCCATACTAGGCTCTACTTGGCCTCTCAAAACTTTCTCTATATGGGTTTTCTGGTGCGCCCAGCTCATATCCGGTGTCCGTTTTGCCGACCGACTCATCCATCTTGCTGGGCTGGTTCCACTTTGTCGTCTGGAGGGTCATGTCGGCAACCGTTTCCTGGAGGTCCATACTAGGCTCTACTTGGCCTCTCAAAACTTTCTCTATATGGGTTTTCTGGTGCGCCCAGCTCATTTCCGGTGTCCGTTTTGCTGTACAACGCACCCATTTTGCTGGGCTGGCTCCACTTGACCGTCAGAGGGGTCAGGTCGGTAAGGGGTCAGGTGGTCCAAAATGAAATTTTTCAAAAGTGGTCAAATTTGGTATCAAATGAAAGCCCTAAGTGAGCTGAGCAACTTTTGTCATAGAATTGCATGCTCAAAGTGGCTGTAGAGTGCTGTGGTGGGGTGGGGTGGGGACTTAGGCGATTTTCGGTCAAAAATGAAATTTTTAAAAAGTGGTCAAATTTGGTACCAAATGAAAGCCCTAAGTGAGGTGAGCAACTTTTGTCATAGAATTGCATGCTCAAAGTGCCTGTAGAGTGCTGCGGTGGGGTGGGGTGGGGACTTAGGCGATTTTCGGTCAAAAATGAAATTTTTAAAAAGTGGTCAAATTTGGTACCAAATGAAAGCCCTAAGTGAGGTGAGCAACTTTTGTCATAGAATTGCATGCTCAAAGTGCCTGTAGAGTGCTGCGGTGGGGTGGGGTGGGGACTTAGGCGATTTTCGGTCAAAAATGAAATGTTTCAAAAGTGGTCAAATTTGGTACCAAATGAAAGCCCTAAGTGAGCTGAGCAACTTTTGTCATAGAATTGCATGCTCAAAGTGGCTGTAGAGTGCTGTGGTGGGGGGGGGGACGGATGGTGGGGTGGGGACTTAGGCGATTTTCGGTCAAAAATGAAATGTTTCAAAAGTGGTCAAATTTGGTACCAAATGAAAGCCCTAAGTGAGGTGAGCAACTTTTGTCATAGAATTGCATGCTCAAAGTGCCTGTAGAGTGCTGCGGTGGGGTGGGGTGGGGACTTAGGCGATTTTCGGTCAAAAATGAAATGTTTCAAAAGTGGTCAAATTTGGTACCAAATGAAAGCCCTAAGTGAGCTGAGCAATTTTTATCATAGAATTGCATGCTCAAAGTGGCTGTAGAGTGCTGTGGTGGGGGGGGGGGACTTAGGCGATTTTGGGTCAAATATGAAATTTTCCAAAAGTGGTCAAAATAGTATCTGCTTGCGCATGGTGTTCGGAAATATATTATGTTGGTTCTTTTTTGCGCATACATATGTAAAAGAATGGAAAACAAGAACCAAAAATGCTCCTTCGTCGCATGTAAAATACATATGAGTACTCTCAGGCAGGTTGTACAAACACGGAAACTAGCCTGTAAAATGCATATGAGTGGCGTTGAGGTTGTAAATTAAGGAAAACAAGTTGCAACGGCTTAACATATGAGCCTGTCCTACAACGAGGCTCATATTGGCGTCACAGTAGCCTTCTTAAAGATCATCAGGTCATCATATTAAAGAAAAAACGAATGAATAGACATAACGTCATGTTAACATTGTGGCTTGAAAGAAATGGACAGAACGAAGTGAACTGCGACACCTCAAGTTTAACTGTACATGCAAGCTGATGTTTCCCGAAACACCGTGGCACCTACTATTTCCGGAAGCACTATAGTACACCTACTGTATTCTCGGAACACTATGACACACTACTCTCACATACGTAATGCTTTCCCCACATGGCTCTGAGTCAGAGCGCAGAGTGGCATGCCGTATAATGCGTATGCACAGTGTCTCAGCGACAAGGTGTGTGAAGGACAATTTTGTAATGAAAAGCTTTACGTGCTATTTATATGAAGGTCAAATATCGACAAATTATATTATGACATACGTACGCCAATATGAGCCTCGTTGTAGGACAGGCTCATATGTTAAGCCGTTGCAACTTGTTTTCCTTAATTTACAACCTCAACGCCACTCATATGCATTTTACAGGCTAGTTTCCGTGTTTGTACAACCTGCCTGAGAGTACTCATATGTATTTTACATGCGACGAAGGAGCATTTTTGGTTCTTGTATATATATATATAAAAAAAAAGGGTCGGGGGGGCCCCCCCCCCCTCCCCCCCCCCCCCCCCCCCCCCCCCCCCCCCCCCCCCCCCCTCCCCCCCTCCCTTTCCCCCCCCCCGATTTTTTGGATCCCCAATTTTTCCCCAAAAAAGGCAAATTTTCAAAATTTTTTCGGCTTCGCCGAAGATTTTTTCGTAAAAATAGCTATTTTTAGCTTAAATCCTGGCATTTTTGAGAACTTTTAGCGTTTCACCATGCAAAATACGCCAAAAAATACCATTTTTTGGCTCATTTATGCAAAAAAATCTTCCCATCCCCCGGGCCCGGGGGGGGGGGGAGGCCCCGGGAAGCCCCCCCCCGAAAAAAATCCCTAAAAAATACCCTGATATATATATATATATATATATATATATTACATACTAAAATTAACTAAATTAAATCCAACATATCCTTTTATCAGACACAGTTAACGTTGTTAGTGACCAAGTCTACCTACCACAGGTCCAGCCGGCTGTAGGTAGGCATAGCCAACCGTCACCGGGGTAGCCACCGCGGCAGGGCCTGGGGGTGCGGCGTGTGCCGCAGCCATAACCACCTGTGGGTGGCCAGGTGGGGCTCCCATTTCCAGACCAGGAGGAGGGGGTCCAGGACCTCCAGTCGGCATCATATTGGATATCAATTGGACGGGGGTCCCATCCGCTGCCACAGGGGTCCCAACAGGGATCTGAAATTGGGGGGCGGCCCCACCAGGGGGACCAGCCATAACGGGGCCCGCACCTGTGGGGTCCTGAGGCGGTGGGGGACAGGGTAAAAGTTGTGGGGGTCCGGCCGCCCCGCCCTGGCCTGTCAACACTTGACCCACAACAGGGAGACCTACAAATAAAAGATAAATTATACACACAATTTAACAATTTTTATGCTGTATTAATTTATATATTATCAAGACTCACTAAGCACACCTATGTTATCAGAGCAAAACTATGCTATGATCCTTAACGAATGACCCCCTCCACAAATCAGACCCATCACTCCAAAGAATTTCGTGCGCTACGTTTGTGTTCTACAGCTCGAAGCAGGTACAAAATTCGTTAACACACTGCTTGTTGTCGAGCTTATGACAAACCCTGCGTTTACGTTAGGGTTTAATCACTGATCTTTCACTGAGTACAGCTTAATTTATCACTGCTTTTGTTGTGTCTATTGTATCAATGTATATACGTATTTATGCACTAATTGTATGCGTGCTTCTAACATCACGTATGTCTGGAGTTGGTCGCCAGTGGACGAAACGACTTTTTATCTAAAAATGGGTGGCTAATTTAATCACTAAAATAGCCTGATTGTAAGCCCGTGATGAGTCCCACAATCCCACATTAAGCTAACGAAAAGCTGAATGGAAAAACTGATTTCAGATTCGTGATCGGCACCCCAGAAAACACCCCTGTATGCAAGTTTTCAGCAAAATTTTTTAAAAAAATTTTCGGTTCCCCTTTTTTAAAATTTTAAAATTTTTGGATTTTTGAAATCAGCAGGTCCGAAAACCTACCTACACCAAATTTCAACTCAATCAGTCAAATTGTGCTTCTTCGGTACTTCTTCAGAGCTATGGGGGGATAATGGGAAAGACCCATTTTATTAATATAGTCCACATTAATCTTTGTTTTGTTTTTGTTTCTTTAAGCACACAAACATAGAGCAGGTGAGCGTTCCCTCGTTTCGACTAGGTACTGATTAGCGAACAGAGCATAGTTTTTGTTCTGATAACATAGAGTGTGCATAGTGTCACACTCTTATATTATGTACTCTTGATATTATGTATACACGTTCAAATTATGAAACTAGAAACTGCTCTAATTTATCTCAAAACAAAACACAAAACAGTCAACACTTCTGACACGAAGCTGTCCCTGTTTACACGATTTATTTATCATCAATTTATATTATTTACAACTAGAACTTTCCAGCACAGACTCACACACACTTTCGAGATATAAGATTTAAGCCAATCCAGGCTACACAAATGGATAAGTCCCAGATAAGCGTGTGTTTAGTACAAAGCTAAATAAGTATGACGTAAGAAATGAATTAAACGGAAATGGGTCTATTACCAAAGTGTACACCTGTCGAAAGACGATGACTTAATCACGGCTTAGGATTAGGTATAGAAGATGTACGTAATACAGTTAGTTACACGAGTCAAAATCCTTAATCGACTACTGCAGTGAAGTTTCATTCATCTCACAGAAAAAATTATCACTTTTTCCTGGACAACTTTCTGTAATCCTGCTTTAGCTTTTCTGTCTTGACGAGGGTTAACTAGGATTTGTTTCTAAAATTACAAGTTGTTTCTGCTTTCTGCTTTCTGTTTTCTTTTCTTTTCTACCACTCTCCGGTTTTACAGGAACCTAACAATGTCTTTCACCGTTTGTCCAAATTCCCAAAAGGACACGGAACCAGTAATTAACTTTCTGTTGCTTAATCATAGAAAGCATGTCTGTTTTTCTGAAACTAGGCTTCCAAACATTCAAGGTACGCATATACCTGCTATCAGCACTATGCAGGATATTATTTAGGTATTTTTTTGGGAATTTTCGGTGGGTAGATTTTTTGCAAAAATGAGCCAAAAAATGGTATATATTTGGTAAATTTACATGGACAAATGCTAGAAATCATCAAAAATGCCAGGATTAGGCTACAGATTTGACATTATTAGGCAAAAATCTAAGGAGAACCCAGACAAATTTTGAAATTTTGTCTGTTTTAGGAGAACGGCATCCCAAAAACCCGGGGGGAACAAAAATCCGGGGTCGGTATTTTGGAGGAAGGTCAATGTAGGCAGCCCCACCCCCACCCATGTAAGCAATACCCCGCTATGCAAAGAACATACACACAAGATCGGTTGCTAAACCAAGGTTTGAAAACAATACTCCGGCAAGAAAACAAAATCACAAATATTTTCCAATTTTTATTCCCCTGTTTTTGCATGATTCATTTTTCTATCTCCCGCCTTTATAAATGGGCGGGCACAGGACACAACAAAAAATCACACTTTTTCTCCTGTCTAGGGCAACTACATTCAGAAAAATTTTTTCCTATCAGACGGTCCGGTTTCCGATGGAAAACGTCTGATAAGTCAGTGCAAAAACAGAAATAAACTGAAATTCTCTGAACAACTCAAAACTTTATTTAAAATTTGGTCTAAATGTACTATATATTTCGTATATACGTTTAAATACATTTTCTACGTTTTCCACACATAAGCATAGAGCGAGTGAGCGTACCACCGTTTGGACCCAGTACCCATATAGGGGCGGAGTGAGAGTGGGTCAACGGGAGGGGGGTAAACAGATAGCGAACATATAATAGTTTTGCCTCTTACTGCATATAGTGTGACGCTTGACATACTGTTATGCATTACGTACTCTTCCTATACGTGTCGTATATATATACATCTTTGTCAGCCAAAGCAAAGTCCGCGAATGCTAACACAAGGAAAACCGCGATCCAGGGATTAAGTTTTCCAGAAGACCTCATTTTTAATTCATCATAAGCCAGCCGACAGAATTAAAAAATCTACAGCAAAAAAGTACAGTTTGTTGAATAATAATCAGAAACGTGGGAATTTCAGCGATTCTGACGTACGTAGCTGTCCATTCAATCTTTTATTATTGTCTGTCTGTCAAAAAACCGCTCAGAAATTGAAATTCTATGTTTTGTTAAGATATACACATATATATATATATATATATATATATATATATATATAATATATATATAATATATATACATATATACGTATTATGGCAAAACAGGCAATCGGTCAGAATTTGGATTCATTCCATTAATCTAAGTTTGCCTTAGCTTTTCAACCAGACAGAGTTGAGAGTATCATTTCATTTCCGTTTCAAGTCGGTTGAAGACGACCCCACCGTAAGGGCCAAGGGGGGGGGGTACGATCACCCCAAGAGGATGAAATTTAAAAAATGCCTCCCTCGCACCCTAACAAAAAGGGACCTCCAACAAGCCTCACCCGTCCCAGAAGACCACGTCCATTGCCTCAATTTTAACCAAATAATAAATATATAACCGTAGCACCATATAAAAGCAGGAATGTAATCCTTTTGGTCAATTCTAAATTTGATTCCCTCTTTCTTACAGCTTTTCCAGAAGCCCTTTATGCTTCCCTTAAACGTCACCATTTCTATTTTACATTTTTCCTTTGTCTGTCATTTCTGGATTGTATCTGAGGCGGAAAGAAGCCTTGCTGTTTTCCGAAAAGCAAGCCTGTCTGAGTCACGCCCCACCTGCTGTCATCCTGCGGAAGAAAACCTTTGTTTTTTTAAAAAATATATTTGAGGAAATCAAAAGTTAAATGTTTAGTTTTTCACAAATCATCCGAAAATAAATTTAAAAGTATACTTTTTAGCAGAAACGATACGTATTATTTGCACCAGTAAAACCTATTCTTTGACGCACAGCACGCTTTTTGGAGTATCTGCCTAATACAACTAAAGCCCTATTTCCTTAAAGATTAAACGGATTGGATTAACATTAGTCCGCATTAAAGAAACAGCACCTCGGCTTAAACAGATTAAAATTTAATCCAACGAGTTAAACGATTAAATTAATCCTATTTCTTTAATAGACCTAGGATTAAAATTTTAATCTTATCCTGTTTCTTTATTCACAAGTTGGATTAAAAAATCAACGAGTTAACTTTAATCCGACCTGCTTAATCGTTGTTTCTTTAAAGATTAATTTTAATCCGTTTAATCCGCCTCCTGCATTTTCAACTAGTTTTTAATCCTCGTTAATTTGGCGGATTAAAATTTTTAATCGCTGTTTCTTTAATGGCAGATTAAATAGATTAAAATAAACTCGTTTAATTCAGCATTAAAGAAATAGCAATTAAAATATTAATCCGGCTGATTTTTAATCCGTTTAATGCGATCACTAAATCTAAATCTTTAAATTAATCTTTAAAGAAATAGACCCTATGACCCATAAGCTGCGTATATATACATTTCTAGGTTGGTGTGTACTTTTTCTACCTCTAAGACTATATATGTATGTATATTGTATAATCTTTTAATTAATTTAAAATGTCTTTTTTTGAATTTAAGGAGACGAGTGCCGTGTATTCCACGAAAAGCTAGTTATCTATCTAGATCTAGGCGAATTTTTCCGTGGTATATGTTCTGCGGCCAAAAACCACTTCCGATAGGACTATATACGTCTAGTCTAGTTCACAAGATTAATCAAAACTTGTACTTTGGCTTTAGGTTCGTATATATCTTAATAAGTCAATTAAGAATTAAGAAAGAATTAAGTTGCGTATGTATACATATTTTATACAAATTCACGTAAATACGTTAAATAAGAATTAAGAAATAATTACGTTACGTATATATACCAATTCACGTAATCGGAATAAATTTAAACATTTATTTGAGACCTCCATTAGGTTATTGCTTAAAGGTTATCTTGAACGTAATCAGTTCTTTCCATTTAGATCAACATTTTCTTTCAAAGTCACACCTTAACAATCGTAGAAGCACTACGTCTAACAAGAATATAAAGTTACTATCTCCGTAAGAATTAGAAAGATAAAATTATCCACACAAGTGCCAATATCATGTCTCCACATATAGAAGTACGTATATATATATATATATATATATATATATATATATATATATATATATATATATATATATATATACTTAGTTACGCAGATTATGCAAGGATTTACCCCTATTTGTCGTTACTTTCTAGAAGATTTAGAATTTCAACTTTCCCCCCACTATCTTAACTTCCACCCCCGCTCGCTGACTAAGTATATAGTCCAAGAAAATTTGTTATGTAATTCTACCAATAGGTAGGTAGATAAATACGGCTTGGTAGAGCCTCAACCCGCCCTCAATTTTAACATAGATCCCAACATTCCCACAAGATTAAGTATTACTTATGTATACGCACCTATTCTAGTTCGGATCATTTTGCAACAATTTCACGTATTTACCTTTCTTCATGAACGAATGCATAGTAACAGTAGTAGAATTATAAGACATGTGGGTCTTTTCCCAATTGAATTCCCTTATCCAGTGCTCCAGCTCCAAAGTTTCTAAAACTTGACCAATCAAGCTAAAATTTTCGACCAAGTAGAATTCGGGTCCGAGGGTCGGGTTAATGTAGTCGATGTTCGGCCCATCCCGAACCTCAATAACCAGTGATTTGTGATTTAATGTGAACTCGTGGTGTAAATTGTTACTGTTTTTATTATGTTTCTCTTTTACAGTATTCGTAATCATTGTTGGTTGGTTAATAATAATAATAATAATAATAATAATAATAATAATAATAATAATAATAATAATAATTCAATCATTTCAAAGTTTTTAATTTCGCACGGTGGGGACCAATCAGAATAGAACGTTTCGTTTCACTCTTAAAAAGACTCCTGTAGAAACTACAGCAATTCTTGTAGTTATCTACAACAGTGCTCCTGTGCGGTCAGTCACCAGCGGAGCTTCCTGTATTTTCCACAAAAGTAACTTTTGTATTTTTACCGGCCTCTTGAATAGCAATAATTACAGTTATTTCCTGTAGAAAATACTAAGGAAACCTGTAGTTTTTATTATAGGAGTTTCCTGTAGAAAATGTATACTAAAGAAACCTGTAGTTTGGTTTGACTTTTTTGACAATCCTAGTTCAGATACCAAACCTGTAGTTTTTACAAGACAAAACCTGTAAATTTTACTGGAGCGACCTGTTAGGGGGGGGCGGCCGCTCCCAAAATATTTTTTTGGAAGGGAGCGGTCGTTATAAAAAATCACCCGCGGGGTGTTGAAAGATTGAAAAATTTGAAAACATTCAAAAAAATTCTGATCACTGTCGGCTTTATAGAATCAGTTTACGTTATCAACGTATCGAGTAATAACCTGTAGAGAAAACCTGTAAACCAGTGAAAATTATAGTTTCATGTGTATTGAATATATAGAGATGCACCGGGGCCGCCACTACCGGGGCCGGGGCCGGGGCCTAGAAATTGGGGGTCCAAATCGAAAATTTTCCAATATTTTCTTGAAAATTTAAATTTTGCAATAATTTTTGATATACAAACGTTACTATATATCGTTGTTTTCATTCATATCAGCGGGAAAACAAACGATTTGTAACACTTTTTGACTTTCGAAAATTCAAAATTTTGGTCAAAAAATGTAAAAATTTACAAAATTTTTCTAATTTTTGGCCCCGGTCGGTACCGGGGCCTGACTACCGGGGCCGGGACCGGGGCCTGACTACCGGGGCCGGGGCCGGGGCCAGGCCCCGGTGCATCCCTAATTGAATACTAGTCCAACTTGTAATCCATTCTACCAAAGTATATCCGGTAAATACTACCAAGGATGACCTGTAGAAATTACAAGACTTAACCTTTATTTTCTACAAAAGCTTTTGTATTCACCATTTACAAAAGTGATTCCTGTAGTTTCCACAGGCACTTTTTTGTTGACAAGTTCTATGAATTTTTTGGGTCGCAGAACACGAATCTGAAGTCCGTTATTTGGAAGTAGGGCTGTTCTCGGGCCGTGTAGCGGGCTCCGGGCCCGGGCCAGCCCGGAGTAGGCCCGGCCCGGGAATTTTTTATTGAGCCCGGCCCGGGCCCGGCCCGGAGGGTCTCAAAAGCCCGGCCCGCTACAAGGCCCGGTCAAACATCCGGGCTCACCGGGCTCATCGCGACCAAATCTACAGTTAGTGTGTTATTGCCTTTCTATTGCACTTTTGCATGTAGAATGTATAACTAAAAGTCAAATTACTTTCTCCTTTGTTCACATTTATACGAAGACTTGGTGACGGGATGAGATATTGGCTTTGTGAAAATGCTTCTTTTATAATTTCTTTGTCTTAAAAGAATTATATACGTTTTACTTAAATTTATTTTGATTTAATGTTTTTTGAATGACAATTGAGTAGATTTGTTCACGGGCCCAGAGAAGCGCCAAGCCGGCATGCCGTCGGTCATAGCTCAAAGTAAACGCGCCTGGCTTTCAAAATACACTCACATCAAAATCCGCGATCCGGAACAATTTGAGTTGCGAGTTTGCATAATAAGAAAAGTCGATTTAAATTTAATCCAAATTTATTCTTTCACAGTCAAGCAGTTTATTTGCGATGTCTTCTACAATGGGACATCGGTTGTTTCTTCAATTATTATATAATACTACTTATTGAGCAATCCCTTGTAGGTTTAATCACAGATCTGGATTTACTTTAGTGGGGGGGGGGGCGGGGAGGGGGCGCCCCCCACTTTTTGGGTTCCTCCCCCAGTCACCCTAGGGAGCCTAGAAATTGCCAAATTTTAAAGATTTGTGGTCTAAATTTTCAAAAAATTTTCGGCTTCGCCGGAATTTTTTGGTCAAAAATCGTCTATTTTGGTACTAAAACTTAATTTTTGAGCACTTTTCTGCTTAGTTATAGCTGCACATGTAGAAAACAGGCAATTTTTACTGTATTTTTAGCATTTTAACCCATTTTATTCCCCCCACTTTTGGACCCCCCCCCCCCCTCCCTTTTTCGCCTAAAATAAACCCAGCAGATGATAAGTGTCTTTTTAGCTAAGTCGTCTAAGTCGAACTTCAGGAAATTAGAAGGGCTCATAAACGGACAAATCGACAGTAGTAATTTTACATTCTGATGCAATAAATCAAGTTTCAAAAGTTAAGCGTATTTGTTGCAACGGTATAAGGTATAAAAAAGTAAATTTGTGTGTGTAAATCTGAGCTGTCAGATTTCGAATTTCATATCGGCACTGGTTCGGACTGTCCGGGCCGGGACGACAAGGCCGTGTAGCGGGCTCCGGGCCAGGGCCGGGCCTTGTAGCGGGCCCGGCATCGAGAATTTCTTGTCGGAACAGCCCTATTTGGAAGCAGCTTGTCGTTAACTTTAAATAAACTACAACTGTAAGTTAAATTCGTACACTTAAACGATACGCGCAATTGGAAAACGGACTACAGACTAGTAACCATGAAAACCCTCACATATATACGTACTAGGGTTGGTTTTTTCCGGAAAAAAAGATTGCCGGAAAAAACCTTTTTTCCGGTTTTTTTGCAGTTTTTTCCATTTTTTTCCTTTTTTTCCGATCACCCCAAAATTTACCAATGTACTAACAGTTGCGTTATTTCATGTTTCTGCATGCATAGATGCAGTTTTCAAGATATTTAATAGCCCCACCCGGTAGTGCACTTAGACAAACGCTTACAAGGTTTTCAGTATTGATTACAGGAATCTTCAGCAGACGATACTGTAGAGTAAACTACAGGTGACTTCTGTATACCTTGGCGGTTCTGCTAGACCTGGTCTGCGGTTTCCGTAGGTAACACACCTCGTAACGTAAATAGTACCAGATGTTTTAACAGTTTTCGGCTGAACATTCCACTGTTATATAGACATGAAATTGTTAACTCAACATGAGTTACGCAACCATGGCAAAAAATGTTAAATTCCAGAATTAGCTCAAGCTCATGAATATCGTCTTATTATATCATTAAACAGTGTTTTTGAGGGCCAGTATAAAAAGCGGACGCGGACGCGGAAACGTCTTAAGACGCGGGGTATAAAACGCGGACGCGGAAGCGGACGCGGGGTATAAAAAGCGGACGCGGACGTAAGGTATAAAACGCGGACGTGTATGCGGACGTGCGGTATAAAACGCGGACGCGAACG
This sequence comes from Trissonchulus latispiculum, assembly GCA_030248195.1. Classification (NCBI taxonomy): domain Eukaryota; kingdom Metazoa; phylum Nematoda; class Enoplea; order Enoplida; family Ironidae; genus Trissonchulus; species Trissonchulus latispiculum. Next base: position 19,898 of record JASAND010016262.1, on the reverse strand, counting down.
CGGGGTATAATTTGCGGAAACGGACGCAAAGTATAAAACGCGGACATTTTGTCAACATCTGAGTTTTAACTAAGTTTTCTAAGTTTTAAAAAACTTTTAACTTTAATACATAACATTGGAAAATTTTTAATTTTTCCGTGGCCTATTTCTTTAAAGATTAGATTAGACTTATTTTAGATTTTATTTTATTTTATTTTAGATTTTAGATTTCGGATTAGATTAAAATTAGCACTTAATCGTACCATTTTAATGTTTAACGAAATAGGGCTCGTTGAACGAAATTGTTGACTAGTTAAGTTAACTGAAATATTCTGGTTAAGTCTTCTACCCTTGTACAAAAAGGATTGAGTTAATTTTAATTCTTTCAACTAGTTTAATGCGGGAAAACTTCCTTACAATTTCTCGCAGAAACTGGGGGAATCTTTTTTGTGGATAATACATAGAACAAAGGTTTTGTACAAGTCGTAGATGTAGAAAAGATTGCGTCTTGTAATTTCTACAAGATTTCGTTCGTAGTTTTTACATTTCGCTCGCAGTTTCATATTTTATAGTTTTTAAGGTTAGCCTAACCCCAAAAACTTCAGGGTAACCCAGAGTATGTGAAACCTGAGTGAAAGTGAGAGTGAAATATTTTTCTTATGATTGTAAATTATTGCAGCTATTTTATGACGTCGTCCAAACGTTTTAGGGCAAAAGTTCAATTAGAAGTGCTTCTTTGTGTAAAACTCATTTATGAAACCTGATTACTTTATGCTGCAAGCAGATTATATTAGCGTCCGTTTTGGGTCCGCGTTTTATACTTCACTTACGCGTCCGCGTTTTATACCTCGCGTCCGCGTCCGCGTCAGCAAATTATACCTTTTGCCCGCGTACGCAAATTATACCAAAAAGTGACGTCCGCTTTTTATACCTTACGTCCGCGTCCGCTTCCGCTTTTTATACCCCGAGTCCGCTTCCGCGTCCGCGTCCGCTTTTTATACTGGCGCGTTTTGGGCAGTTTCTTAATGTTCTGAACTCATAAATTAACTTTCAGAACATGTCCCGAATATTTTTCCATTTTTTCCGATGCTTCGAAAAAACCCAAATACAATTTGGTCAGATTTAGCATACCCCCCACCTACTATGACCCACGGAAAAGGTTGAAATAGTGCGAAATCGCCGGGAAAGTTCAGAAAACATTAAATTTCGCTGTAAAAATCGTTAAAATTACACTAGGAATATTTTTCCATTTTTCTCCACCCCATCGGAAAAAATGGGAAAAAACGGAAAAAACCTTTTTTCCAGTCCTTTTTTTCCGCGCCCATCCCTAATACGTACTATGTATATACTTTTTCCAAAAATTAGGAACAGCGCAAAAATATTTTGGTTTCTCTTCGTCGTTCAAACTAGAACATTGCGAAATTGAACCTTTTTACGATTTTTAAACTCAGAGCGGTCCAAAATAGCACATTTTAGCCAATAGAATTTTAGAATAAAGATAAATTTTAATCCCGTTAAATGAATACAGCCCGATGCCGTTGTCAGCCATACATTGGGGGAAGACCCACATTTTATGGAGGGTCTATTATATGCTATATATTATATATTATACACACACTTATCATCATCGTTTCATGCCAGAAACATCTTTTCTTGTCTTTAATTCATTCAGGCATCTGTGACACAGTAGTCTTCCCGATGGAAATTGCAAATTCTGGGGATATACACTAAACTAATATGTATATAAATCTAAATTAACTTTTCTCCAAGCATTTGCTATGACTTTAATTAATCAGTAATGGTCCGGTCTGTGTTCTGGCACAATGCCTGATGAAGGGCTGGCCCGTGTTCTAGAGATGTAGTCTACATTTGAGTTGTCTGTCACTCCTGGCTTCGAGCTGAGAATCCGGAGATAAGATAAGCACCGGCGCTCGAATAACTTTCATTAGGTTGCAGTTCTCTCCAGAGGCAACTTTTCCTTTACCTTGTATATAGTGCATATATAACAAAATACAAAAGTTTTAGGCCGAAAAGCCGAGTGGTCTAGGGCGCCCGACACTGATGCGATAGTCAGTGGTTCGACTCACACCAGCCACAAAGCTTTCTCAAATCCCGTAGAGCAAAGAATTAAGCCTATATCGGTTCGCAGTGAACTCTAGCCAATCCAGTTATCCATCTTTAATTGATCGGTTAATGGGTACCACTTATGCGGGAAGCTAACAAGAGACAGTGTAGGGTACTTGAGGAGCTGGTCTCTCCCCCACGGTTGTACCCGTCATTTGAGGTAACACTTCTGGCTAAAGGACAGTGTATCCGAGGATCAAAGAGACCGCACCCTAGACCCTGACATAACAACGGTAGAAGAACTCTTCGGGGCTTACCGTTACCTTTTTTAGTAACAGTCCAATACTACGATTTGCACATTTTAACGTCCTTCTTATGAGGGGGGGGCGCCCCGCATTTTTTGAATCCTCCCACTCACTATCACTATAAGGTGCCCCAGAAAATTCGAATTTTCAAAATTTCTGGTCAACATTTTCAAAAATTTTCGCTTCGCCGGCATGATCTGGTCTAAAATCGTCTATTTTGGTACTAAAACAACTTGATTTTTAAGCACTTTTTAGCTTAATTATAGCGGTATATATATGTAAAATCCAGGGCTATTTTAACCGCATTTTTAGCATTTTTAGGCCACTTTATTCTCCCCCTCCCACTTTTGGTCTTCCGCCCACAAGTGGGGAGGGGCGGCGGAGACTCCTCCACTTCTTTGGCCTAAGCAAAACCCAGTAAGATGGACTTTTGTAATGTTTCAGGTATATATACAGTTTTAGTGTACAGTAATCTGGGCCTTTCTAACTGTGGTGGTCACAGTTTCACGCTACAAACAGACAACAGGAAACCAGAACAGTCGGCCGAAAAAAAGGGACAATGTCACAAAGCAGTGCACACTCTCTACTAATTCTACTATCTATTTGGTTAACTCTAACGGTCGGACCGGTCAGCTGTCGAGCTTTATCTCCCGGAATATTGGGCGGCGAAGAAAACGAACTCTGGGCCGGCACGGCCCAACCCGAATTTGGGCCCGGGCCACCAGAAATCTACCTTCTGGAGGAAGAACCATCACCTGTTCCCATTGAAACCCTATTCTATGCGATTCCTTCATCGTTAAATGACTACAACCCAATGCCGTTAAGAGTAGCCCAGAAACGTGAACCAGAAAATCTAACCGCAGCCCTGAAATACTGTTTACTGTTTGGTTGTAGAAAGTGACAGTTGGAGGAAATTCGTGGTTACGAGACATGACACCGTGGTGATGAAGACATGCTAAGGAATGAAAAACTGTACATTACTTACTACGTATACTGTTGTACTAATGCAACTGTAGGTAGGTGTTGTAATCTATTTAAAGTAAAGGTTATGAATGTGATTTTCTAGCTCTACTCTATGCTTTCTTTCTTAGGAACCACTAATGCTGATTTCATAGTTCCAGACGCATGAAGACGCACGTAGACGCGCGCATATAAAAGCGTCTGCTTGCGTTCGTGAGCATGAATTCGTAACAATTGATATCTTAAAACCGCAAAACGAGCATGTTACAATCGGAGGCGTCTACGCACGCTGACGCCCGTCTTTGGCGTTTACGCCTATGGAAATGTAAACTTTACAGAGTGAATATCAAAGCGCCAGCTGGCTGGATTAGGTTTAACCCAGCTTAGACCAGAAAATAGTACAGAATACAGAGAACTGAAAATTTAGTCAACATAATATACAACGCACGTCAATCAACAAACCGCCTGATTCTAAGCAAAATAAAGGGCCTTTGCGCGCGCGAGTTAAAAGAATAGAGTTAAAACCTTTTAACTCGTTCAACCCTGTAGATGAGTTAAAATGAACTGTTTTGCTCTTTTAACCCTGAACACGAAAAGGATTGAGTTAATTTTAACTCAATTAACTCTTTTAACTCGCTGCGTGAAAAGGCCCTAAGTCAGACTTTTAAATGAATACGAAACTCCGTAAACCGCCCATGACTACGAAAAAGTTAACACAGTTAACACAAAAACATTTGAAGTGTTTTTAATCGGTTTTACTGTATTATAGGTTTGCACAAATTTTGCCAAAAGTTTCAAGCACTTTCCGACACCACTAGAATTTGTTTGGAATAAAACTGTTTATTGTGACACTGTATTTATATAAATACTTAGCTTAGCTGTAGCAGTCTAAGCAAAAACAGATTTATTTTAGCTTAATTCTTAGCATTTCTAAGCCATTTCAATATCTCAATTTTCGTCTAAGCCTCCCCGCTATAGGGGGGGGTCACTCACAACCTTTTCTCACTAAATTTTCACCCAGTTACATCAAGAAAATGAGGTAAACGCGAGCCAGCAGGCGGATCCACGAAGGATACAAGGCATTAGTCATGAAGAAATAATGGAAAACGCCCTCTCCTGTTCGGACTAAGGCTTCGGCCTTAGTGACTGCAGGCAGGCGTTTTCATTATTTATCATCATCATTATTATCATCCATCATTATTTCATTATGATAAATTTTCACCCAGGAAACCCCACACACATACCACGCACACCACGACCACACTGCACACACGCACACACCATTCACAAAAATCCTCAGCTGCAAACACACACACACAGCCAATCCCCTTCAAGCCTGTTCAGGCGTTCAGACATTCAATACTTCATCAATGTTCTACTTTCAACCCTCAAATCAAAAAAGTTCAGACATTCAATATTTCATCAAAAACTGTTTCAAATTCAGAGACAGACCTGATCCTCCAGGTACCAGTACAGTCTCAATTCCACCAACACTGTTCACCACATTGACCGGCTGTGCAGGTGGTGCAGCCACCGGGCAGACATAGGGAGCGGGCTTAGGCTGTGGCGGTGGAATACTGAAACAGTACTTTACATAAATCCAATTGTGTAACAGTAAAACGGTTTCCAGTAAAAAACTGAAAATACAGTAAAAGAACTCTACGGAGTATAGTTTGACGTCAACAGAAATTGCGACAAGTTGACTATATACCTGTTTTTTGTGCTTCTGTGTGTAATTGTGAACGTTTTCCGAAACACAACAATACAAAACATCAAAAGTCCTCGCGTTGACTCTGACGAGACTTACATTTTCGAAACAGTGCTTTTTCTGAAAAAACTTATCGTTCAGTACAGATCGGATAAATGCAATCTGACAAAATACAGATGTTTATTCTCATTTACTACACAAACAACAAATCCTAAAATTTACGACAGCCAATCTTATCATCACTACCAGAGGGTGTTACTTACCCTGGACTAACAGAGCGACTCAGGTCCACTGTGGGTAGTTGGTTGGGGGCCGACAGACCCCCATTACCCACAGTTGGCGATGTGCCAACAGCGGGGTGTTCAGAAAAATTCATATCACCCCCAGGGAGGGCCTCTATTTGAAGGGGGCGTCCTGTGGGGAGCGGTCGGGAGGGGCCACCTGCCGCTGGCTTACCCCCACCACTGACCCCCGCATAACTGGAGGGGGTAGCCGCCGCAGCTACAGAGCTGCAGCGTGATAGGCTAGAGCGCTGGTAATAGGCGGGTTGCTGTTGTTGCTGTTGCTGTAGGTCGCCACTGTCACGATAGTGCATGTTGCGGGCATGGTAACGATAACTAAAAGTAAATAAACAAACAAACAAACAAGCAAACATAAACAGATAAACTTCAATCCAGAATAAACAATTGACTGTTAACATAATAACAGGTATGATTTTTAATGACAGGTAAATGTCATGATAATAATGACAGGTAAAGGTACGCTCAGTCTGTTATCAGGTCCGGGTACATGCTCTGTTCCCTAGCAGCTGTACTACACCCACATTATGAATGGGTTCCAGGGAATAATATTCTTTTCACGAAAATTCTAAGTTTCATCATTTCTTCAAAATGCCCAACGTTGTTGTCGGATATAAATTAAAGGCCAAAACTCGGTGCGTCCTGCCCGATTCCAGGGCACCCGCCCCCTTGCCCAAGTGCGCACTTCGCAGTGTGCGTAGTGTTCAGATCAGAGTAATATTCATTGCTTGCGGCAACTTTTCCAAAATTAAATATGGATTTAAAATTCATATAGAAATCTCCTACCAACCTGGCGAGCTCCTTGGCAGAATGGGCAAAGGTGCAGGATTCACCGCGTGGACACAGTCCCCTGCAAAATAACAAAAATGAAGAAAACTGTAAAAAAATTGTGTAACTGTACGAAATTATCAAAAGAAATTGACAGAATTTTCAAATTTTCGATCGAAAATTCGTTAACCTCTCCTCTTAAGGTGGTGATTCCCTTTGGTCACATAAAGTTTGCACCATTATTACTCATTCATTACTTGGAGTTAACAAGCCATTTTTATATCAAAATGTAGCTTGACATTTTCTCTTTTTAATGCATGCCACGAAACTAATGTTGCTACTCTAAAATATTTTTAGTACATTTTAGAAGAAGTATAACTTTCCGGAATTTTTGCAGACTCAAGTAAATTTTTTCGCGAGACATCGGTTAATAATAATAATAGTATGATAATCGGATAATCGGATAATTTGTCCCTGTGAGACCTTCAGATCGACGACCTTAGTTTGATTTTACGGCTTGCGTAGTTCAAGAAATGTTGGATTTTTTGATTTCTGCAAAAATAACAAGTTTTCGACTCCAAAACAAGAAAATCTATATCTCACGGTAGAGAAAAGCTAGAAACTTGCTTTATAAAGCAAAAATGTGAAGCTCAATGAGATCTTTCGAATGGCTTGAGTCAGAATTGTATAACAGCTGCCAAACGTTCAGAAATTGGGAAAAACCACTCTGACCGGAAATCTTGAATTTTTGAATCGGAATTTCGCGGAGGGTGTTAGAACGCTAAAAGAAAGTTTCATCAAATTTCATCTTGATTTACGCCGCCAAACAACAATATGTGCCCAAAAGGAATCATCACCTTAACTTAGTTAGCATAACTTTAACTTTAACCTTTTCAAAAAGGAGTTAAAATACAGTCGGGAAAAGTTCCCAACAGGGGAGGGGAGGGTGTTCTTTCTCTTATTCTACAACCTCTCCCCTCATGCCTAAAAATTAAACCAAACAAAAATACTCTCAAATATATGTATACCTATCGACAATATCTCTACACATGGTCGTCTTATAGCGTCCAGTGGCATAAAAATCAGCTGCAGATCCGCTACTGCTAGCTGAATTATTATGATGACTGGACCTGAAATAAACCCAAAATATGACAAGAAGTGAAATCTTAAAAAATTTAAAATAGAATCGACAAACTGGGCCAACCTTATTTTACTCAATCAAACTAAATTATCCCTCAAAATGGAGATAATTCCATGGACATTTTGAAATAGTCAAATTTCAGAATTGTATTAAAGTGTTGCATAAAACAACGCCAACTCATAATAACGCACAGATAACATTTACAAATTTTAAAATAAGTTTAAATTTCAGAAAATCTTTTGGTAAAAGCACCCACCTAGACCACCGTCTAGAACAGTATTTAACTTGGGCATCCAAGACCACCGCCACGGCTTTCAGGGCGTCATATAGCTGAGACCAAGTCGTCGGTTCCGCTGAAGAATCTGGAAAAATAATAGACAAGACATACAACAATCATAAAATGATGAGAAAAAAGATTGAAATTGAACCAAAAATTTAACTTACACAAACAAAAACAACCAAGGGTCTTTTCAACAGCCTCTGCAAAGCCGAAACATGTCTTCAACATTTTATTATCTTCTAAGTACAAGGCAACTGCTTTCGTCAAAATTAGGGCACAAGCATGTAGGATTAGTTTAGTTTTGAGCCCTAAACAATAAGACAGAACAATTGGTTTGAGGCTTTCCAGGCGTTCAAAGCTCAAAAACTGTTACCATAGATCGGGTTAATGCCAGTCAGAACATCCAGATGAGTTCTGAGGTAGGCTAGATTATCCGAGTCCCCATGACGCTGCAGGGTTACCAGCAATTCCTGAACACTTTGCGGAAAACTGGACGGATTCTGGAGCTACAACAATAGAGGGAAAAGCAGCTGTTGCTGAACTGGAAGCAAAAAGGTAAAGGTACAGTAACCCCCGGATACGAATCCTACCCTGGTCAGGGTCTAGGGTGCCGGTGCTCATACCCGGATACACGCCTGCCTGGCTCAAGGGATGTGTATCCGGGGATGAAAGCAAAGCAAAGACAGTGTATAATAAAAAATAAATTGTACAGTGTCAAAGGTACCGGAAAAAACAAGTTTCTCCCACTTCTCGCTCTTTTTGCCACAGCCTTCGGAATGCTTTTAATACATTTAAAATTTTTGAATAATTCTGTTCAGTACAATATTATTCTTTAGTCGAAATAAACTACGGCTTAAGCGTCTACAAATCCGCCTGAAATTAGTTGCCTATTTCTGGCAGATAATTCAACGCTGAACGCTGAATGTAATTCTAAATCAATTAATCCCCAGTTAGTAACATACCTGTAACGTAACCGTTACGTATAGTATATATCCGTACCTTGTCCACTATAGACTGCATATGCGACCGGTGCAGTTGGTCACCATAGAGTAGCGCTGACCACTGGTCAGGCGAAATACGTAGACCGGCTTCCTGGGCAATCTGAACCAGCTGAGTGTCATGTTCGCGCCGCAGCGCCTCATACGTTCGAAATTCCTCCTTCAATTGCATCAGGGACGACTCGCCTTCACGTTTGAATACCTGTAAAAAATGTATACCAAAAATTGGGAAAATAAAATAGATAAAACAAAGCTAAACCCAATTGTAGAACAGTCAAAAAACTTCCACTAATGATGACAGCCTTTCCGTGGTGGTGGTGGAGCTATGCCACTGTGAACCTATTTAATTTTACTATCCAAAAATAATTTTATTTCAGTTAAAATTAGGAAAATTAACAAGTACGGTTTGCATGTCATAGTTGATCCTTTAAACAAGGTTAAACTGGCTTACAAACTGTTAATAAAGGACGCAAAAGCTGAAGCAAAACCTTAATCCGAAACAGGAGAGAGCCAATGGGTGCTGTGAGCGCTCTTACTCAGCTAGAACTAATCTCTGGAGCTTCTGCCTGGTTGTCTAAGAAGAACAAGAGTGTCATACTACGCACGCATGTACATACGTTGAAACACGAGGCACGATAGAGCAGCTGTACCACATGACCCACACTGGTCTTGGAGGCCTGCGGATACTCCCGTTCCAAACTCTGAACCACATACATGACCAGAACTTTGCGTGAGATAAGATCGCCCTTGGATAGCGTTAGCAGGATCAGTTTTAGGACCTCTTCTTGCATTGCTGAAATAAGCAAACATCAGAAAATTGGGATTAATAAGTTTTTAATACTTTTGAACCGGATCTATTAAATAAGCTGAATCCCCTATTCCCTAATACTGACCTTTCACAAAATATTAGCACCCTAAACGTTCTACCAAGAGTGCATAATTCCACTATTATTTAGAAGAAGAGTAGGCCACTAGAGGGCTTCTCTTCTTGGCATTGCGTAACGGTGCTCCGACCACAATACGCGAATGTTCCCCCGTTTGGGGGGGGGGGTAGCCGAGAAGAGGTCCCCGCTTGGAGGGGGGGGGGGGTAGCCAACAGCCAATCAGATTGCAGAAACCCCCCCTCCGTTTGGTGGGGAGGTAGAGCAGATGATTACGGTAGTTTTTGTTCTATTCTAAAATGGGTCCCCGTTTGGGGGGGCGCTGAAAGTGGTCCCCGTTTGGAGGGGGGGGTCGCCAAAAGCCAATCAGAATGAGCCCAACGTAGCCTGCTTGAACGACCCCCGCCCAAACGGGGACCTCTTTCAGCCAACCCCCCCCCCAAACGGGGACCCCTTTCGGCTACCCCCCCCCCACCAAACGGAGGGGGGTATACCTGTCGACCCCCCACAAACGGGGGAACATTCGCGTATTGTGGTCGGAGCACCGTTACGCAATGCCAAGAAGAGGAGCCCTCTAGTGGCTTTCTCTTCTTCTAATATATTATAGAATTATGAACTCTTGGTTCTACTGTCCCTGAGGATTAGATGCCCCTGGTCTGAACAGGGTATTTTTTACAGGCTCTCATTTTTTTAGTGGGGGGCCCCACTTCTCGAAAGCCCCCCCACTTTTGGCAGCCACCCCCACTTTCATCCCCCCTACTTTTCGGCAAGCCCCCCCCCCACTTTTTTGGGGGTCGCCCAAAAGTGTTAAAAAATTAAGTTTTTGAGGTCAAATTTTCAAAAATTTTCTGAATTTTTAGTTAATTTATGGATTTATAAGTTAATTTTAAGCTTAAAAACAGCGATTTTTTTGTGTTTTTACCTAAAAAACTGCTAATTTTTCGCTAAAAATTTTGGTATTTTATACCTTGGCTCGCTCCCCCCCCCCACTTTCCGGAAGCCCCCCCCCACTTCCCCCTCCCTTCCCATTTTCAAAACCCTAAAAAATGCCAGACAGGGGGGGGCGGCGGCGGCGGGAGGGTTCCCCTCTGAAATGACCTTCCCCCCCCCCCCGAAAATGCCTTCCCCCCGAAATCGCCCCCTCCCGGGATTTTTGCTTCCCCCGGGGACTTTTTGGAGGCCCAAATTTTTGCCAAAATAGGCCAATTTTCAAATATTTTTTCAAAAATGCTTATTTTTGCAAAAAATCTTCCCCCGAAAATTTCTCCCTTCCCCCGCGGGCCCGGGAGCCCCCCCCCCGGGAAGCTCCCCCCCCGGAAAAAAATCCCTAAAAAATACCCTGGGTCTGAAAAAAATCTTAAAAAAACTGGCGCAGACGACATCGCTTAAAAGCAGAAAGTGCAGTCGTCACTAACAAAAGTAGTATATACTGCCATTAGACAACAGCATATAGTGCCATTACCTGGCCCCAAAAACTGGCAACCACGAGCTCGCACAGCAGCCCACAGATTTGCCGTCAGATGAGAGGGATTCTGCTGGATCAGCAGGATTTCGCTCAGGCAACGTTCTCCCAGAGCCCGCGCCGCACGACACATTTTCGACAGACCCGTCTCACCGGCGCCACCCCCACCCCCAGGTGGTCCCCCGTCCACCTCGCCCCCAGCCCCAGAAGGCGCCTCGTCCCCCCAGAGGCCTTGGGTAATGATGGCTACCAGTTTTCGTTGCAGGGATCGACTGAGACTAGAGCTCCAGACGCCGGCGCCTAAAAAGCGGGAAATTAATAAAATTGCATAATTATCAATTGTTAATGGCTAAAAATTATTAATTGCATAATTAATTAATTAGGAATCTCTCTGTTTGAAACCAAACAGGAAATTAAAAAGGCAGGCTGGCAGGCAAATCCAGTTATTCATACCTGACCACGAAGACGACCCACAAAAGTTACATAAACATAAAAAACCAAAACAAACTAGAGGCAGGCCACACCTTTCTCCGAGGGCGATTTCTGCAGATAGCTGGCCAGTTCTCTCAGCACCGACTCCGCCTCAAAGTAGAGGGCAGCCGTTTCCTCATCCTCAAATCGCTCCTCCAGCCGTCTAGACCACTCCTTTTCCAGACTTTTCAGGGCCGCCTGCACAGCAGACGACACGTCGCTGCTCGAAGACGATTTCGGGGGCCCGGCGTGTCGGGTGGGCGGAGGCCCATACACGATATCCAGAACGGCAAAATTGGGGGGCAGCTCCCGACCAGGTAGGCCCAGGGGGCAGCGATCAAACGGGCATTCCTGGGAGTGAAGTTTCTGCAGACACTGACGACAGAGCACGTGACCGCACAGCAGACTAACGGGAGCCCTGGCGGCATGATCAAAGGATTTGACACACACAGCACAGGACAGAATATCGCTCCAGGTGGGCGGATTTAGTGGCATTTAGTGGCAGTGGGAGGGTAAAGGTAGAACTATCATGAATGGAAAAAAATCCCAGAAGTCTGGTGTTTAAATTAATGGCCAAAAAAGGTAATATAACGTTGAGGCGAGGGGGTGGTAAGGGTACAGGCCCTCAAAAAAGACCAAGTTAAAACCAGTATCAGGAAGCTCAAAAATGCTTTCGGAATGAATAAAAATATGATGCGGCAGCCTTAGTGACAACCAACTTAGTGGTGTTTCCAAAGGACGCGGTCGGGGGGGGGGTAACCCCGAAAATGGTCTAAGTTCTGAATATATCACAGCAACAGCTGCCAATCAATATAGATCTGATAAAAAACAATGAATAGCTTTAGCAGCAAGTATATACTAATGATTAAAATAAAGATAGATCTTCTATTGGGCGTGGTATATATAAGCAAGCTTAGTTCTGATTTGAAAGATCCAAAACGCGGCAGCCAATCATTCTCTCCCAAACGTTGGGGAAATAGGCTAACAGGTCTTTGCAATGCAGTAATCTGAAAGAAGAAAAACAGCAATGTACGTATCTTGCAAAAATCTATCAGGATTTTTATTTTCATAGAAGCACCTCTAAAAAACAAAAAATTATGACAATTACGTAATGTCGCAATCAAAACGAAATTTCTGAATTGCATTGCATTCACATGTATATAATTGCAGATTCGTAATCGGTTAGTTATGTGCAGATGAACTTGATACTGTCATGTCAAACTGCTTCAGGGACCGATTCCAGGGTTTTGAAAAAGGAGGCTCCGACAATCTTGGGGTAGACAGACTCAAATTTTCCCAAAAATGGCCTAATATGGGGTATAAATTTCAATTTTTCTTCAAAAAAGGAGGGTCTGGACCCGTCGACCCCCTTGAGACTAATGTCCACAAGTATGCAAAAGTTTCAACCCTAACATACGTACGTACATAAAGCCTGAATACAGGCAATGGGATCACACAGCGTCCAATCAACTGGATTTTGATTGCAGATGACTGATTTCAACCAATTGCTAATCACATGGCAATTCTCTTCCTTCCCTGTCCGTCGGACTAATTATGCAATATGCATCAAATCAAACACTGAAGCAAAAAGACTTCAGATCTAAATACACAAAACAATAAACACGTGTGTTATACACTAAATTAAAAATTTATTTCTGTCGGGGCACAAACAAAACACTTCACACCTGTTATTCGTTTCGGGTAGCAATAGAAATCGGTATTTTCAGGGATTTTCCGGTGGGTAGGAAGGGGGTAGTTTTTCCCCTGTGGGCCAAATAACATGTTCAGGGAATTTTTCGGCAAAAGTTAGCGTTTGAGGGAAAGGGTAATTTCGGAGAAACGTCAATTTCGGGTTCTACGGAAATTTTCTTGGGGGAGAGCCCTTTGGGAGAAGACATTTTCCGGGAGGTGAAAATTTTTCAAAGTTTCCAAACATAGGCTGAAAATAAGCTGTTTGCATTCTCCGAAAAAGCTAGTTTTTAGTGTGAAAGTGAATTTTTGAAAGTTTGGCCGCTGCGTAAGTCATTCAGGCCAAAATTTAATAGCAAAAGGGGACCCACATTTTGAGGGTGGGCGAATTTTGGTAGGAGGAATGAAATGAATTTGGGGAGGAACTTGTTCCCTCCCAACGTATTAATTTACGTAGCATATATAATCTATGCTGCACTGTTTGCGCACACGAAACCTGTCTTTCAATGGATATCCTCCATTATATGCACATGATTCTCCCTCGTGGTTGTTCCATTTTTCCAAGAACTGGTTTCTCGAATTTCTGTTTCACCAATATCAAACTTTATCCAAATCTTACGCATACTTGCCCAAAACAAACAGACAAAATTAAAATGTTTGAATAAGCTGCAAGTTACGTATTAGAATTTATACTCCAAAGGAATTCATAAACTACTAAAATCTGTCTGAGATCGCTAGGTTTCTTCTGGATATTATAGCAGGCAACTTTCCGGTCAGAAAATGGGATGCTAGGAACCTTAAGCAGAACCCGGTATTGTGGAAAAGGCCCGGGCGAAGTTAAACGAGGAGGGTTTGGGGGGGGGAGAAATGGGGATTCGTGGGGGATCCTCAAATAAAAGCCAACCAGTTTGTTGGTTATTGATCGACTTCACTACATCATAGCAAACTCAACCACAGATTTCTACCTCAGCTACAGCTACCTAATGCCCTATTACTCCGACAATGAATAGACTAAGGAATCAGACGTTCAAAGTAAGATCGGAACTAAACATTTAAATAACGACAGTCGATCTTATTATGAGCGATTTCCTGAACTTCTCACTGTTACTTGATTAGTAGGGCTAGCGAAGGTAAGACAAGCCATGGTAACACAACTCTGAAAATGTTGTATAACATGGGGCTAGGCCTTGGGGCTTCATTTACCCCAAATAGGACATTGGCCGCCTACAGATTTTTGATATCGGCCACTGAGACCGTCATCTCAAAATCCAGGTTGCACTTCCTACACCTTTCTTATTATTAGTAAACATTACTAAATTAGGAATAAATTTTTAATGAAAAAACAGCAGTCAACGACAAAAGCAGATTTTATTGACCAGTTTTATCGGCTAATAAATACGGCTGGGATGGAACGGCATCTCGGCAATTACACTGGGAACTCTGAAAAAGAAGAGACCAGCAGAAGCCTCTTCATAAAACAATTGCCGTCTGAAGTTGGAATTTAGTGAAACTGTAAAAACGCAGCTACAGACAGTTAAGCCCAGTTGACGATGGAGTGCTTTGTGATTTGATAGTTCACATGGCCGAGAAAGCACAGTGCTTCGTGATGATGATGATCGTGAATGATCATTGTTCTTTTGTATTAAACTCCTACAGATAATCCTATGTCAAGAGTTGGTTAAAATTATGTAACTACACAGAAATATTTTGTAACTAAAGATTTGCAATTGAATGCGCTAATCTTAAAACCTTTTGAAGTGTTGGTTATTTAGTTTTGGAAATCTCTACCTGTGCTTTGTCATCGAGAAACATGTGCCTTTAGTCTCCTGAATAAGAAACACTCTCCTGAGGGCAAAAGCACAAACATACTGTCCGCTGAAGTACCTGTTGAAGGAAAGGATCCGCAACGTAGTCACATACAAATCAAAGTCCTGGATACAAACGCCTGAAAAAATTGAGAACCTTTTTTTGATGGGGGTTCAAACTTCTATCTTGACATGGTCTAAGCACTCCATCGTGAATCGGGCTCTTGTAACATTTTACTGACTCGCAATTAAGTTTTATGAAGTAGGGCCCTGTCCTACCCATATTTCAAACTATTGTATTACAATTGTTGTATTCATTATCCAGACAGTTAATAAACGCGTTCAGTGTGTAACTAGATTAAGCCGTAATCATACCACTAGACTAAAAGCCAGCCTTTTACTTAATAAAAATTTGAGCAATACAATTAATTACAGACACATCACAAATCCATAGAAACAAAGATAATAAAATGCACAACAGTACTGGATAATGAATGGCAGGAATAATATATCATGAACAGGTAAAGAAAAACTACAAGCTCTCTGAACTTTCCAAACAATCCAGAGCACACTAAACATTCAAACAAAATTATCCAATAAAGTTAACATTATTGTTAAGTGTTTATATGCGTTTGAACAAGAATGAACCGGACGCCAAATCTCTAAATTGAATGTAATCACAGGAAGTTCAGTACAAGTTCAAAGTTGACAACGCTAGTCGCTCACGGACGGGGGAATAATATATACATAAAACTTTAACATATTAAGCATGCGATTAGCCAATCAGATACGTTATAGTTCAAACGCAAATAAACACAAGTCTAGCAACAACTGCGAACCTCCCCCCCCCCCCCCGAAATTTCGGCCTTACTGTGCTGGGCAGCACACCAGGCAATTACACTAAACAAGTAACGGTGTCGTACTCTTCCTATCATTTAGTCTTAGTCCAATTTAGTAGGCAGTTTAAGTCAATTCTCTCACGTAAGTTTGACAACAGACATACACAAGCAATGTTTTTCCAAACAACCAACCAAGACCTAAAAGGCAAAATTAACGATGCAACGAGACAGAGAGCGCGCAGACGTGATGACGTCTATTTGCACATAAACAAAACAAACTACACTGTAACACAGTATAGTAAAAAATAACACCCCCTGCCCCCTAACAAACACAATAGAAAAGGTACGCAACACAAACACTAGACATAAACAATCATTTGATGGACTGGTATAGAATCCTGGAAATTGCCACTGAAATCTGTTTTAAAAATCCAAGATTACCAGCCTGTTCACCTGTACGGTTAGATGGAATGGCCCTTTCTTGCCATGGGAGCTGTTAAATTTGGGGTCAGGACGTTTCGCCCAAAATATCCTTAAGACGGCTGTTGGGATAAAAAGATGTGATCCAGGACCTAACACGTCACCCATTTCTATCATAGTATAGCACCACTACACTACCACACAGGACAGTTCTCGTCGCTCGAGTACATACTGGCGAACAACTCTCGACTTTTGGACAAAACGGATACCTTCAGCAATCCTGTGCATGGATAAGTTTTAAAACGAAAATTTGGCTGTGTTCATTCAAAACAATGCATCATATTATTCTGTTGCGCTCCAAGACAGCATTTACATATAAGCGTGCTTCAACACTCATAGCCGGCAAGGTAGGCATTTCAGGACAGCCGAAATTTAGCCTTTATAGCTTCAGCTCGATTCCAATACAGTTGAACAGAAATTGATGATAGGAATGCAAAGATGGCGCATTTTATTGAGCACTCTCTTTCTGGCACAGTTCGCGTCTGAAACAAAATATGACAGAAAACAGAAGTGACATAATGGAATCTAAGATGCGACAAGAAACAGAGCAGACTCACCCCTTTTCAGTTTGGGGACCTTATCCTTTTTAAAATCCTGGATACGCCCCTGTAAATTCAGACCATACTTTAGTTTATCCTCTGGATACTGGACTATTGTAATGTGTCAGGGGTATCTCAACGGTTGGTAGAAGTTTAAACGTCGACTACGTTAGGCGGTACTCAAACCTGTCTGAACTACATTTTGTTTATTGCCGTAAAATTGGCTGTATCTTCTTCATTCCACAGTTAAATTTTGTCAGGATCATCCTGCAGGGGTTGAGCTGGCAAATAAACAAACAAGAGGAACGAATTCAAACGTAAGCTTGGCTGGATCAATAGGTAGAGCGTTGGCCCAGATCGCCAAAGGTTGTGAGTTCAATCACTAGCGTAGCCAGAAAAAATTTCGGGGGGGGGGAATGCAAAATTTTTCCGGGACGCCCCCCAGAAGCTGAGAAATTTTTCTATTTCGTGACCTTCGTGGAATTTTTACAGAGCATTCGTTGAAATTACAATTATATTTAAGGCGCAGTGCTTGTTTATGCACCTAAATAATGCAGAAGGTGGTCAAAGTAGACCAAATAGGGTAATTTGTACTCATTTTTTAGTGCGAAACACGTATTATAATGGTATAATACACATATTTCGCGCCGAAAGCGCGAAAATTTTTTGAAAAATAGGCGTTTACACACGTGGCAGGAAAAAATTTCTGGGGGGCAACACCATTTCGGGGGGGAATTCCCCCTATTCCCCCCCCCCCCCTGGCTACGCGCCTGAGTTCAATGCCCAACTCAGGCCTGACTTTTTCGGGTCAGAGATGCAGGCTGCAGCGACACATCTTACAGATTTCGTTCGTTCTTTCAGTTTTAATTATCTATTTTTACAACAACCTTAACCTCGCTTATCGAATTTATTCTGTTAAAAATGCAGCCCAGCCCCTTCTAGTTTAAAAATGAAGCAACCCACACAAGTTCCTACTATCGAGGACAACTGAGCTAGAATTTTATGGGCAATCAGTCAGCCACAATGCTGCTTAATTTTATTTTAGACAAAAGTGGCTTTTTCCAGAAAATCTTCAAGATAAAAATCAGTATTCGTACAAGTAATATGCTTACATTGCGTTGTTGAGTTCCTTTAGCTAAAACAATGAAGAGACGGGATACACAGAACGATACAGAATATCAATCAAAATGAAAACAACAAAAATAACAGTGTAGACTGACACAGATAGGGTTGACAAAATTAGTAATTAACAAAAACTGTAGATACAATATATAATGCTTTTTTGAAGAATAAATCTTCGAAATGTAGGACCCCCCTAATTTACAGGTCGGAACCAAGTCCCCTAGCGCATCATTCCCACAGCATTCGCGTAGTACCGAACGCATGAAAATAGCATACAAAACATCAATTGGATGACCCGCTCGGCACCAAATTTACCCAGAAAAAAATAGCTCAAAATAACTTAATTTTCGGAAACATTTTGAAGCCAAGTAAACCAAGCAAACGATCGTTTACCCCATCAGTTAATTTCTTCAAATTTTCATCCGCCAACTGTCTCGCTTCCTCACTCTGCACTCTGAAATAAAATGAAACAGAAATTCATCAGAAAACTCAAAGTCAGAATTTTTACATAAAAAAAACTACAAAAATTAGCAGTAGGTTGTAAAATTATATATATACCCAGAGATGTTTGGTAGGTTTTATACTTTAGAAACAGTTGATTGTTTATACAATTACAATTTTTGTTAAAGTTATAACATGAAGTAGTAGCAAATGGCGGAGTATGCTACCCTAATCGTTCCTGTTCAGTGTACAGTTCAAAGTGAAGCTTGGCCAAACGTTCCTGCTGCTCTCGAATGTCGCGCATTCTATCGATTGTATCACTTCCCACTAAAACAAGCACAGACACATACTGAATCAAAAGGACAGAAAAAGAAGGCAAATTTAGCTTCAAGCAAGTAAAACAGTATACTAAGCAGAATATTTTTTACAGGGGGGGGGGGGAGGGCGAAAATACCTCCCCCCGAAATCGTCCCCTCCCTGCATGTTTTGGGGGCCTAAATTTTTGCCAAATATAGCCAAATTTCCAAAAATTTAAAAGCCCATGACTTGCTGATTCCGATGATGTAAACTATCTTGCTCTAACTTATTC
Organism: Trissonchulus latispiculum; assembly: GCA_030248195.1. Classification (NCBI taxonomy): domain Eukaryota; kingdom Metazoa; phylum Nematoda; class Enoplea; order Enoplida; family Ironidae; genus Trissonchulus; species Trissonchulus latispiculum. Next base: position 1,078 of record JASAND010016262.1, on the reverse strand, counting down.
CTGTAAATTCGTATTTTGAAAAGTGTCGCTAAAATTGACGAAAACAGCTACTTTCTCAAATTTTGGCAAATAAAATAGCAACAAGATTAAGCAACAAGAATAAAAATGCTCCGATGGAGCATGAAAAATGCAATATGGGTGACACTGGGTTGTAAATAGACAGAGGACTAGGTTTTAAAACGTTAATATGGGAGGGGTAGGTTGTAAATGCCAGGAGGACTAGGTTAAAAGCGCACTAATATGGACCAGCTTCGCTGAACAACCCATATTCGCGAAAACTGTCCAGAGTTTCTAGTGGCTGCTGCTTGCGGTTGATATTGGCAGTTCTTCGAAAAATTGTACGATTTGTCAACACGGCCTGCAAGTATATTTGGTCGTGCTCCTTTATTACACAACTTAATAATACACGTACATAATGCCTACTGCTTTTCGCATCAACTTAATACAAGATTCTGCACTGACGCTGCAGAAAAAACACCTTGAACACCTTTCTACCCCAGAACTGCATTGTTTATTTGGAATAAGCTTTAATATTTCAAAATCGTCCCGCTTGCTTTGAAAGCTGAAGAATGCAGATCTTACTCGTATGTCATGTGGAGTGGAGCATGAGCGACCGCGAATATGGGTTGTTCAGCGAAGCTGGTCCATATTAGTGCGCTTTAACCTAGTCCTCCTGGCATTTACAACCTGCCCTCCCATATTAACGTTTTAAAACCTAGTCCTCTGTCTATTTACAACCCAGTGTCACCCATATTGCATTTTTCATGCTCCATCGGAGCATTTTTACTCTTGTCCTATTTCATTTTTAAGGTTCTCAGTAAAACTTAAGCAAAAATGTTAAAGCTTTATGGAAGAAACTTTAAAAAATTCCCTCAATAATTACGTAATATATAGTCAACCAAGTCATAGAACAAAAGGTAAAGGTAAAGGTAACCCCCGGAGAATTCTCCTACCCTTGTCAGGGTCTAGGGTGCCGGTGCTCATCCCCGGATACACAGCCCTAGAGCCAGGAGTGACACCTCGAGTGATGACTACAACCGTGGAGGAGGGGCCAGCTCCTCAAGGCAGACGCCCTACA
>JASAND010016261.1:0-34182 GCA_030248195.1 Trissonchulus latispiculum | reverse complement strand
TTAGGTAGGTCTCAGAGCGAAGATGAAATAACATCAAAGACCTCTGTCTAAATAAAACAGAGAGTGATTCAGTCCTGTTGAGCTTAGCCATCACAGACCAAACCAAAATTGGGGGGAATACTAAATTAAAATAAATACGTGGCTGTTTTACCGATTATCTCTTCTTAAAATAAAATTTGAAACATTTTAAACCTACAAGAATTTTTACCTTTGATAACATCCGAAGCATAATGACCATTTCGAATCATTTCTATACCAGTCTTATCCAACTGAACGATTGCCTTAGAGTGGGCCTGAACCTCAGCCTCAAAAGTTTGGTGCTTTTGAATTTTCGCCTAAAAAAGCAACAGCAACTAAATGCAAAAGCACGGTCTCAGCGACAATGTCACTGCCGTTGCGCTAGCACAAAGAATGTGCGACCGGCTAGCAACAGGACAAAATTTCATGAGGCTACTTGGCTTTTTCTTCGTCCTCAGAAATATTTTCAATATCTACAGATCAATTTTAAAAGCTTAACCATTGGAATATTTTGAATATTAACTTAGCATCAAAGAGGCAGCTGTTCTGGTTTAGACATTATTCCAAAAATTATGACCACTCCCTCCCCCCGCCATATATAAATATTGACCTACGAAAAAGCCTTGACAAAAAAGTTCTCCTCATCAGGCAGACATTTATTTACAAAATTATCCAATTCAGTTCAGTTCGGCATTGTTTCGCACCTGCAGATTGGTTGGATCCCGGTGAGTTTTCTTCTGAGGCCGTCTGCAGCTTTTCCAGGATCCACAATTCCAGCTCGTCCGCATCGCGTTTGAAGTACTGAAACTGTCGAGCCTCTTCCAGCCGGTCCCGCTTCTCTCGAGCCAGTTCACGAAAGTGGCCATAATGGTCCAGCACTTCATGACGACGATGCTAGAAAAATTAATACAAAGAACAGGAGGTGTCGATAATTACTTTAAGTTGTACTTATACTCCAGCAGTTCAAGATTCAGCTGTCATTTTGTAGTATATATATATAATACGAACCGAGGCGTGACAATCAATTTTCAAAGAAAAATTGTTTACAGAAATTACCATCACAGAAACATTACTTTTTTACAAAATTCCACAACCCAAACACGTAGCTGAATAGAAATTCTGCGCTAACCCAATCTCTGAAGCAAGGAGCCAAGGTCAAGGGCCGTGCAAACTTAATTATCTATTTAGTTTTATATGATGGAATGAAATTTGATGGAATGAAATGAACAACCGCCCCACAGTACGCAAACATTTCTACACATATATACGTAGGTTGGTACACGTATATTATGTTTGCACGTATATATATAAATAAGTCTTCATACTTGTATATCCTCAGCACTTTCCAAAATCTTGATATGCTGTGGTGGCGGGACTTCCAGGACAGGTTCTGGCGGAGGCTGTCCGGTCATTCCTTCCTCAGTAGATGAAGGCTCCGTCGGGTCGGGTCCCTCTCCGGCCCCACCCCCAGGCTGATCTCCCTGGCCCTCGTGGGGAGGCGGATACTGATCTGTCTCTTCAAATTCTGACATTTACAGGCTAACAAATCAAACTGAAATATATAAAAAATATATTCAATAACGTATTAGACAAAACTTTATATATAAGTCTAGGAAGGAAGATCAAGCACGAGCAGGGGGCTTCTTGGAGAGAACTCCAAGGGGCGACAATTTTGCTAAAATTGCGATACAAAAAATTGGGATGGAAAATGAGAGGTCGCGCATGGGACGTCCCAAAGCAAGATGGTATCAAAAGTCAAAACAATTTATTAGCCAGAAAATAAAGGATGCTACTAAAACAGTTAACAGTGGATGCCCGTTCTTCCTTTTGGTAGCAAAGTTTGCCTGAAAATATCGAATTATCGAAAGCGCAGTTGAATTATATGCCGATAGCGCAATTTCCATACTTCTTCAGAAACTTTGTTTCACTGTTTGTTTATGACCCTCCTCCGCTCAATATTCACCTGATTTTGACTTGTAAATACGTTTACAATGAAGTCGAGTATAAAACCGGATGTTAAACTTGCTACATGGTTTGATATTTATTGGACAACAATTAATGGTTAACATAAAAGAAAAATGGTGAGCAGTTTTTTGGGAGGAAAGGTCATTGATGCACAGGCGTATATACTGGGACAGCGGGCTGAGCGGACCCTCCCCAAACGACAAATTTTGGTGATTCCCAAGCAGTTTCCTTCGGGGGGAATCCCCCTAAAATTTGGCCAACTTTACCCCTCCCCAGGAATTTTTCAAATACCCTCCCCCAACTTTCGACTAGACTACTTTTGGGGACGTTCTGCTTCCGATACCACCCCTTCTCAGCTTTTCTTCCAGCCACGCCTATTCATTCAAGGCCCAGGGAATCTTCGCTACACCAATGCTACCTTTCCCTCCTCCATAGGTGTTCCTTGAGAAAAAGTTGGGGGTAGGGTTAGCCGAAATTAGGGTGGGTGGGGTCAGTCGGTTTTGGGTAGGGTGGGGTCCGGAAAAATTGAAGTTGAGGGAGGGGGATAAATAATTTTAAGAAAAAATTTGCGATATTGCTAAAAAGACGCTATTTACAACAAAAAATTAGGAATAGATATTAAAACCAATTTGTTCATTTTTTTCAAAAAAGGTTTTTTGCGAGAAATTTCAGATTTTTCCTAATTTTGTGTGAAAATTTCGAAAATTTTGAGGGTGGCGTTTGGCAAATTCGGGGGGGTGGGGTCCGGGATTTGGCCATTTGAGGGTGGGGTCTGCCTCCAAAATTTCGAGGGTGGGGTCGGGACTTTTCCATTTGGGGGGAGGGGCTCCCCCCGACCCCCCCTCCCCAGGTACACCTATGCCCTCCTCCCCAAATTAGATCTCAGCAGAATAAAATCAAACTTTTGATTTGATTTGATTGATTTACCGATTTATATACCCCTGTCGTCAGAAACAGATTTCTTATCGTTTTTTGTTTGATGCAAAATTTGAGCTCCCCCTCCCCCTCCCCTTTCATGAAAATGGGCATAGGTGGTGTGGCTGGGAAAAAATCTGGGAGGTGGGGAAGGAAGGTAAGATTTCCAAGAACCCACTAAATTTTTTGCCATTCTTGTCCAGTTTTGCCAAAAATTGGGGGGTAACAAAAAATCTGAAAATCTAGCAGAGAAATTGTCGTTTTGACGGTGAGGCGCCTCCTGACCATACGTGTGCTTGGGGGGGGGGGGTTCCACCCCCCCCCCCCAGACCTGAGCTCACCCCCCCCAGAATCCGGATTTTTCCGGTAAAAAACGGGAAAAATCCGGTTTTTCGGCGGCCGTCGGCCGCCCTTCACCCCCCCCCAGAATTTCCCCTCCTGCACATGTCTGCTCCTGACACCATGAAAATAAGTTCATCTACGAAATTGCAACGAATTAATTCCCTCCCAGCAAAATTTAACCAGATACCCTAGTCTAATTCAGCTGGTCAAGTCGACATGCAATTCAACAAGTGAGCCAAGCCAGCTAAATCAATGAACACCAAAAAGAGTCCGGCTGAGTCAAATACTGAGCCAAAATGCTGAAAACGGGAGTCAGTCACTCAGACAATCCAAATTCTAGATTCCAAAATGTGGTTAAATTTACAGAAAATATGAACCAAGGCAAAGGGGACAGGGTCTTAAGAGACAGAGAGGTTTATCGCAATGAAATTCAGTTCTCCAGCAAAACAAGCACAAAGCTACGCAGGAGCGTTATTGATCGGGGGAGCGCTATTCAAGGCCTGGACTTAGTCACATAGCTAACACTTTAGTGGTGCATAAATTTAATGTCTACATTCAGTAGACGAATATACATTCAAGGACAGGCAGGGCAAAATAAATCCAGTTTTTCAGGCGCCGTCAAGCGTCTGTTGCATTCCTGCCTGACTTTGATAGGAACGGAATGAAACGAAAGTTACGCCTATGTGGAAGAAACAAAAGTTTAAAGTTTAATGCAGCGAAACCGTTAGCTACAGTGTAGGCATGCTGCAATCCATTGAGCGTTTGCAATATTTACAGGCGATAGTTTTTCGAACCTTTTTCCTCACTAAAATACGCTAAAAAATTGCAAAATTACTCATCTTAAGTGTTTTATTCCCACTACACATCTGCCTGCCGCCCATTGAAAGAAATCGGTCCCCATGTTGCATAAAGTATAAAAATCAATGCTCTGCTTCCAAGAAAAGCAAAAATGACAAATTTTCCCTTCGGAGGCGAACCATCGATTGTCAGATCAGAAATCAGGCAGCCTCTACCACTGAGCTAACAAGGCATCAGCCAAACATCTGCTGAAAAGGAACCCTAGACTAGAGATGAGATCAGGGCCCACAAAGCCCGGCCCGGCCCGACGGGCCGGGCCGGGCCGCGCAGACCTGATTTCCAGTCAGGGCCGGGCCGGGCCGGGCCTGAAGAAAAGTCAGTAAGGGCCGGGCCGGGCCGCGCAGCTTCCAACGAAAAAAGCCCGGCCCGACCCGGCCCTGTTAGGCCCTGCCAAGCCCTGACGTTTTTCACATTAATTTATTGCATATATACACTTTCCAATTCTAAGAATTGATTTTGCCTTCCTAAATTCAAAATTTCTTGCTTTCTTTGTGTCAAATGAGACTGAATATACAACAAATCAATATCAATATCAATATCAAATATACATCAGCTTTCGAGTAACAGATCAGCTTTCGAGTAACAGAAGTTTAATCTACTACATACATATGTAACTGTTTCAAACTCTATTTCAAACAACAAACAAACAAACATCCAAACATGTAAAACATTTAACTATTTCGGTAAATCGACCTCAGACTAATTTAGTACATTTAGTGCTAATTTTCTTAGGAAGGTAGGATGCTGAAATATTCGTAATGCACTGTTTTTTGAGAGAACATGAACTTTGGATCTCGAGAATACGATAGTGCGGCAGAACACAAAATTCTAAGTGTCTCAAAACTTCATAGAAGAATTTTTTAAAAATCAGGGCTTTTCAGGGCCGGGCCGGGCCGCGCAGACCCTAACGGCGCTCAGGGCCGGGCCGGGCCAGGGCCTGAAATTTTTGACACAGGGTCGGGCCGGGCCGGACAGACCTCAAATTTGAACAGGGCCAGGCCGGGCCGGGCCGAAAAAGTCGGCCCTGATCTCATATCTACCCTAGACTATTCTTGTCACCTGACTACAAAAACTACTTACATTTCAGTACAGGCTTAGCTAACTAACCTAGTAACCAGAAGAGAAAACCAACAATACATACTGGTAGGAGAAGTTTCAGCCATTACTACAGTGGTGCAATGGTATCACACTCGATCCGGGCTCGAGAGGGCTGTGTGATCGAACTCCCAGTTCGCACTTCGCCAAAACTCCGCTCAAGGGGACTTGGAGGTCGGAGCGGAGCGTCCCCCTGCGAGGCGAGGTTTCTGGGCAGGACTGTAACATCTGAGGTGCCGCTGTCGGAACGATCCCGCCTCTCGGCCTGGCGACCAATCGAGAGATCCGTGGTTCGAGTCCCGGCTGTAGTAAAATTTTTAAAACTTCTATAAGGAGCAATTGTGTTTTGACATTCTGTGAAAAGATAGCAATGGTAGAAAAATGAAAAAGTTACGGACTAACACTCAAAGGAAATGCACGACAGACTTAGAAAAAACAATGTAAGTTTTCATATATTTTTCATTTTGTTCCTTACTCTTTCATTTACCTGCCCAGCCCATGGCTTATCTCAATCTATTTCCATCGATTGAAGAGTTGGATGTGAGGGGTCTACCTCTGAAAAATTTATAAATATAAGCGGGTATGCCCCGACCCGAAGTCGGCAAAAATTCAGAGTTTTTAACGTTTTTGACCAAAAAATTAGTAAAAATAACAGTTTTTAGCAATATTTAAGAAATTTTTTTAAAAAATCGCTAGAATTTACTAAAACGTTTTGGTAAAAGTTGCTCTGGGATCGTAGGTGTGCTTGGGGGGGTTTGGAGGGGAGGGGGGTTCCACCCCCCAGACCTGAGCTCACCCCCCCCCCCCCTCAGAGGGGTCCCTCACCCCCCCAGAATCCAGATTTTTCCGGTAAAAAACCGAAAAATCCGGTTTTTCGGCGGCCTTCAGCCGCCCTTCACCCCCCCCCCAGAACTTCCCCTCCTGCACATGTCTGTCTGGGATCTATCCTTTTTCCTTTCTGGACGAGAGTGTCTGCCCTTTTTTCCTTTTCGCAGTGGGGATCTACTCATTTTTTGTCGGTCTGCGGGGAGTCTGCACCCTCCATTCCCCACCAAGCTATCATATGGTCATATACTAAGCAAATGTCATGCTAGAAATGAACAGTAAGAACTGTGATCCTTAATTTTGCCTCACGGGAGGTTCAGACATAGCAGAAATATCTCAGTCGTTTCAGCGGATTTCATTTTTAATTTAACCCTCGCAATCAAATGATCTTAAACATAAATTAAAATTATTCTAAAAATTGAGAAACATATATCTTTGATGGCACGACCAGCCTGCGGCAGCGTTGGATCAGATCATGGGAGGTGACTAAAACCAGGATCGGGATCAGGATCAGGATCCGTTTCAGGATCAGGATCAGGATCGGGTGACTAAACACAATATCCGTTTTAGGATCGGCTAAAAGCTTCAGGATCGGGTTAGTAGTGGATCCTGATTCTTGATCAGGAATCAGGATCGGGTGTCTAAAAACAGGATCCATTTCATGATCGGCTTGTAAGTTCAGGATCGGCATATAACTTCAGGATTCGACCTATGCGGCAGTGGATCCTGTTTTTAGACACCCGATCCTGAAATCAGAATCCACTACTAACCCGATCCTGAAGTTTTTAGCAGATCCTGAAATGGATCCTGTTTTTAGTCACTAGATCCTGATCCTGATCCTGAAACGATCCCTGATCCTGATCCTGATCCCGATCCTGGTTTTAGTCACCTCCCAGATCATGTGCCTCTGTCTTCTTCTTCTTCTCTCCGGGCGCGTCAATGGTCTTCCCATTATATGCGTTTTTTTGCTTCTCCCCATCAGTCATAGCTAGTATGACTCTCGCTACGTCGCCTGGAAGCTGTCACCACAATGGGAAGCTGGAGCAGACACCATCTTGGCCTTTCGGCTCCGGTAGTAAGACATCCATTAACTGCTCATGAGTGTAGCAGCGGAGCACAACGTCTTTCGACGTTCCAAGCCTCTAGCGTAGATGGGGTGGGATCAGAAGCAAACCCGTATGTGTGTCCATTTTGAGTACGTGCCTCGTTTGCACCCAACACTCCCTCGCAGGAGGTAGGCGGAACACATTGCAAGAAGCTGGTAGATCCCAAGGGGAGTACCTTCCACCGGGAACTCCGCGCCCTACTCTTGACGATAAGTGGATTAAGGGTTCTTTAGCGTGCACTACCCCCAGCCAGGAAGCACACGGGCCCACCAATTTAACGCCTCATCCGACCGGCGGAGCAGTGGCCTAAGTTTCTTGCTCAAGGAAACAATGCAACGTCATTATGGCTAAGGCGGGAATCGAACCTCGGACCTTTGGATCCGAAATCCGGCGCCTTAACCATTCGGCTACACGGCCACATGTGCCTCTGTTGCGAGCTTTAGAACACAAACATAGCGGGTGAATTTCTTTGACGTGATGGGCCCAATTTGTGGGGGTTCAGCCGTTAGCGAACAGATCATAGTTTTTGCTCTGCTTATCGTTATGTTATATTCTTGATAGAAGTAAAACAGAATCATGAAAATACATTTAAACCAAATAATATACTACCCACAAATACAGACAGCCTATTTTTGATAGCTTTTGAATTACATTAAAATCAAAATAATCTAAAGTTTACCATTGGCATGGATAGCAGCGTTTTAAGAATGCGGGTCTAAATTATAGTGAATCACTTTGCAGGGTGGCCCGTATTCAGTCCCTTTACTCTGTTCTCTATTTCGAATATCTAAAAATTATTCTGGAATGCTTAATGAATGAAATCTCTCTGTTTCCGTTCCAAATTTTCACTCACTGGCTAGCGAAGGGTCCCGTAAAAAGCAACCATTGGAAACACGAGTAGTGAATTCCCTGAAAGTCAGGTTTATGAGCCAGATTTATCCCTACCTAACTTATTTGCATAGGGGCGGGGAGGACGTAGGTTCAGTTTATTTGCCAAAATTTGATGTGTTTGTTTACGACAATCAGCAAAAAAGAAATTTAGCAAAACAATGAAAGCGTGAAATTTTTAAGAAAACAGCTTCGATCAATTGTGAGAAGCTTTATCATAGACGTATAATTTTTTCTAACGCTTTCACAAAGATTTTTAATATTTTGAGAACATTTTTCGGACTCCACTGCTAAAGAAACAATAGTAGAAATCGGTTTGAGCATCCAAAAGTGAGCATTTTAAAAAACCATATCTTCAGAGCCTCCGATTAAACACCTAAAGCATTTTTGCCCGGCCACAGAAGAGATAATGAGAAATTTCGAAAATTTAATACTGGTTTATTTTGATTACAGATTTTTCTGGACTGTGAAATCCTGATACAAAATCTGAAAAGCTTTGGGAAAACGTTTTACATAAGCATCATTTTGAATTTCAGCAAAACTCAGGATTCTGCATTTGACTTAGTCCATCGGAAGGTGCACGGGATTACGGGAACCCAGCTTGGAAACTGGAGAAAATTGGATAAACTGTACATTTCTGCCGTGACGGCCGAGTTGTATTAGTTGTAAGGCATTCGATTTTGGACCCGCTAGTCCGAAGCTTAAATCTCCCCCGCTGTCACAAGGCGTTCACAAATCCCCTTGAGCAAGGGAAGGGACTAAGCACATATCGGTTCGTCGTGGGCTCCAGCCAACCCAGCTGTCTAGCCTTAACTGGTCGGTAAATGGGTACCACTACGGTGGGAAGGTAACAGGAGTCTGTGTATGCGGGCCGGCCCCACTCCACGGATGCAGTCACCATTTGATGTGGCACTCTTGGCTCTCGACTCTGTACCCTGGGATGATGGGATGAGCACCGGCACTCTTTGTCCCTGAAGCAGGGATGGAGATATTCCCCAGGGTTTCAGTGCGCGAGTTAAAAGAGTAGAGTTAAAATTTTTTAACTGGTTTAACCAGCAGGCGAGTTAACTCTTTCAACTCTGTGCGCAAAAAGGATGGATTTAATTCTAAGACAGGAGAAGATGGAGGGATATGCGCAGTTAGCGGTAACGATTACGATTATACCACAAATACAAGTTAAGGTAGCAGTGTTTCCCGAAGCACTTAAGTAAATTATAAGCCACAATGTGATCTCGCATAAATGTTTAAGGTACCTTTACCTTTTTTGATGCCTTACGTGATGATTGCTTAAGCTACTGAAATAAACTAAAATGTGTGCAAACAACAAATAAACAAACAAAAACAAAACAAAACAGGATATGGGATAGATGGGCTTATTTAAACATATACGGAAAGAAATTAATTACTGGTTCGATACATATATACTGATAAATTTGATAGGTTAATCAGAGTCTTTCGGCCCTAATCCCTTAGACTCTGACCATGAAAAAAGTAAGAGGTCGAATTGGTTTCACAATTAGAGGGAAAATTGTAGAACGCCGTATGATGTTTTTACCAGTGGGCCAGAGCTAAACCGTTTAACTGTATTAACTTGGACTTTGCCATGCATGACCGTGTAAGATTGTAAGCGTTTAATTTAACAATTTGTAGATGCTGTTAATAAATTAATGTTGTTTACATAGCCATAAAAACTGGAAACCACAGCACATACGAATACGCATCAGCACGGCCAATCACAGTTGAATGAGGAGGTAGACTGTGCATCCATTGGCCAAAAACACGAAAGTTTGGATCCGCAGGGTCCGCTAGCTGAACATTCGATCAGTTCCGATCTTTGTTCAGATCCGGCGTCAGCACGAAGCCGCGAATAGACCATCCATGGGAAACCTTGGACTTCCCCCTTCCGGCAATTTACCGAGACTGTGCAAGGGGCGGCCGCCTTCTAGGTGAGAGCTACCACGGTACCTTTATTACGGTTAAAGTAATAGACGTATTGATAGCCTTGGAGAACACCTCGGATAATTGCAGAAGCAGTTATTCAGTGTCAGCTTCCCCTTCCCAGTAAACTTTAAAAGCAGCTGACACTACCTCTAACCGGAACACCAACTGGGGTGAGGTGGCCGAAAAAACTCTATTAACTCGCTCCGCGAAAAGGCCCTTATAGTTGGATTGATAAATATCAGCCAGTGCTAGAATTATTTTTTTTTTTTTTTTTGCAAGTGGCCCACCACTACTAGGCACGCACTGCGGCCCGTAAGTGGTCCTCCCCGCAGACCGCAGTCGAGAGGCGGAGAGGAGAAGATCACGGACAGAAAACGTGATCCCCGAGCAAGCTACCGTACGGTTATTTCAGTCACTCCCAAGGCAACTACATTCGTTTTTCCGAATGCAGCTGCCCCCCGCATGGCAATAGCAACTAGGTAGGCTGAAAAACTAAACTGAAAGCCCGCTCGAAAGGCAAAAGGGGAAAAAGTGGCTGCAGAAATGGAGTCGGAGGGATAGCGAGCATTGAGACAGGATAGTAGGAAATATACGGTCTGTTAGGAGGGTATCCCCTCACAAAAGTTGTAAAATTAGTTTTAACCGTTGAGTTGTAACATCTCGGTACAAATTGTGCTTATCTTTCTTTATGCAAAATATAACAAACTATTTACATTAATTTGCAATTTAAAAACTTCTTTAGTTTGACAGAAGACCCAGGGGACCTTTTTCACCCCCAAGCCTAGAGTCAAACATTTATCCTACATTGGTCTACCCCTGAGATAGTTTAACTTAACAGCTAAGTAACAGAGCAGGTTACACAAATACAACTTAGCTGTGGCACTGATTACGGCATGACATGGTGATAAGGGAAAACCTCCAGTGGTCAGGTCCACAGGTAGCTTCGTCTGCGCCTGATAACCCCTGGCGCAGGAGGGGAGTCTTATCTACTTGAACAGCATTTGTCGACAAAGAGCAAGAAACTAAACGAAAGAATTGCAATTGTTAATATTCTATTCCATTCGTCACTTTTGTTTCATTGACAACAAAATTTCCCTTCCTAGTACAAAAATAGACATAAATTTAAACAATTTATACATAGTTAACTTTATCTTTAACTCAATATAGTTTTAGAAACAGTTAGTTTGGTGGCAGAAAGATTAAGCCTGTCTCCTTAAACTCATTTTAAGATCTAAATTTGGTTTAATGGTTATAAGAATATTGGATAAAAAATTTAACTTATCTTAATTACGCCGCTGCTCTCCGCCGTGTTGGATCAAAACTCTCGTGCTAGAATTACCGTTGCATAAAAGGAATCAATGAATATCAGTGAATTCCATCAGTCTGATTCATAGTACCAAGAGTACATAATACATAAGAGTGTGACAAGCGTCACACTTTATGTTATCAGCAGCTGAGCCATGCTCTGCGCGCTAACGGCCCAACCCCCCCCCGCAATTGCGTACCTAGTGGACCCTCCGCAAATGACTACCTAGTACGCAATTGCGTGTCGCACTGTTGTGCCGTTAAGAAATTTTCCGGGCCGGGCCCGGGCCCGGGCCTGCTCAACCAACCGGGACGAGCCCGGCCCGGGCCCGGAGGTCCGATTCAAGGCCCGGTAGGCCCGGCGGGACCGGCGGCCCGGTGTAGGCCCGGTCGGCCCGGTGAAGGCCCGGCATACAAAAAACGGGTCTTTCCCATTATCCCCCCCCATAGCTCTGATGAAGTACCGAAGAAGCACAATTTGACTGATTGAGTTGAAATTTGGTGGAGGTAGGTTTTCGGACCTGCTGATTTCAAAAATGCAAAAATTTTAAAATTTTAAAAAATTTTTAAAAATTTAAAAATTTTAGTTTGGTAAGGGGGGACCAAGGGGAACCGAAAAATTTTTTGAAAAAAATTTTGCTGAAAACTTTCGTACAGGGGTTTTCTGGGGTGCCGGTCACGAATCTGAAATCAGTTTTTCGATTCCGCTTTTCGTTGGCTTGATATTAGCTAAAGTTTTAAGCTTACGATGTAAGCTTATCCTGAGCTAACGAAAAGCTGAATCGAAAAACCGATTTCAGATTCGTGATCAGCATCCCAGAAAACCCCTGTACTAAAGTTTTCAGCAAAATTTTTTCAAAAAATTTTTCGGTTCCCCTTGGTCCCCCCTTACCAAACTAAAATTTTTAAATTTTTAAAAATTTTTTAAAATTTTAAAATTTTTGCATTTTTGAAATCAGCAGGTCCGAAAACCTACCTCCACCAAATTTCAACTCAATCAGTCAAATTGTGCTTCTTCGGTACTTCATCAGAGCTATGGGGGGGGGGGATAATGGGAAAGACCCCAAAAAACAGTGTCAAACAATAGTAAGTGCTATTTATTACAACTTAGACAACTCCTGGAAGCTTCAATTCGACTTTCTAATGCAAAGAATTTTGAAAAATTTTGAAATTTGCACAACAGAAATTTGACCGGGCCTCACCGGGCCCGACCGGGCCTGGCCGGGCCTCCAAGGCCCGGCAGGCCCGGTATGCCCGACTCAGGCCGGGCCTCCGCGGCTGACCGGGCCTGCGGAGCCAACAACCGGGCCCGGGCCGGCCCCGCTCCAGGCCCGGCCCGGGCCCGGCCCGGGGCCCGAGGCCCGATTCAAGGCCCGGGCACAACTCTTCGAATTCCTTATCTTAATGTTTTCCGATTAATTATTTCCAAAATAAAAGCTAATTGGAGCTTCAAATAAGAGAACTGATAATAAATAGTCCTCCGATTATCATTGTATCAGTGACTTGCCGACTCAATTTACAGATAGTTCCACTGATATTTTATCACGTAAGTTTTTAAACAACGGAAACAGATGATAGACTGTTAGTCTGATGAACTGTAACAGCTTTTATGGAACGGGGCCCAAGCATCGCCTTTCACCTGTACACTTTATGTTCCACGAATCTTTAAGTTTTCAGCAGATTATAAGACATGACTCTTTGTTGAATTGGTCGCATTCCTTAATTTCTTTGCATCAAAAATCATTATTCTAAATTTTTCTTGCCAGTGCTGGTAGCTCAAACCAAGAGTACATAATACATAAGAGTATGACAAGCGTCATAAGCTATGCATTACAAGCCTGCTACATCCTCTGCACGCTATCTGCTACCCCCCCCCCCCACCTAAATCAGGCCCCCCTTGACCCCGCCCCTATGATGTACGTGGTCCAAACCGAGGATCGGGGTCAGCGTTACTATACCTACATGTTAAACTTGACGGGGGCCCAATTTATGCAGCGGGTATAACCTTGTATGATTTACACATCAGTGTATAAAATATACTAACACGAGCCCAACCCGCTGTTTGGACCCTGTACATGTACAGGGGCGGGGTGAGGGAGGTCTGATTTAGGTAAGGGGTCAGCCGATAGCGTACACAGGATGTAACAGGCTTATAATGCATAGCGTATGACGCTTGTCATACTCTTGTCCTTGTGTATTATGTACTCTTGCTCAAACCTATTCTTATTCAGTTGTATTTATGATCTGTGGTAAATCCAACACTTTCAGCTCTAAAGGAAATAGAATATACCTTCCCAACCTGTTGCTACTATAACAATTTCCTAAGGAACTGACCAACTACTAAACCCGAATTTATTTACAGCAACAAACCAATCAACCAAAAATGGAAAATCCATAAAAAAGTGACTGAGTCAACACCGTGGTGGGTAAATAACAGAAACAAAAATTAATACAGAAATACAAAAATCAACACGATCTTTTATCAAAAAATGTCCCAACAGAGCTCTTCTTTGCCGCTGCTTTTTTCACCGCTTTTTTGCTCTTTTTGGAACTACCGGACCCATCGTCATTGCTGTTCCATTTTTGCATTCGATAAAACTGTTTCAATTCCCACTGAATCCCGGTCGGTAGTTCTTGAAAAGTTCTCAGATCAATTTCAGCCCAGGCGGGGGGCGGGTCATCATCGTTACCCCGGAAATTTTCGGGGTCCCCTTCGGTCGTCGGCTGAGAAAGGGGCAGGGGACAGCCGGGGGCAGAATTAGGTCTGGCTGGTTGGATCGTAACAGGAGGCGGCCCACGTTCAGGCAACGGTAAAGAATTGCCGACTGGATCTCTAGTGGTCAGAAATTGCCTAATGCCAGAACTGGTCGCATCGCTCGGGGTGGCTGCGGTGGGTTGCGGCAAATCGATTGCTGATCCTGAAAAGTAAACAAATGCATAGACACACTACATAAACAAGTAAATAATATAAAAAAAATAGACTACAAGAGGCAAACTATGCAGAACCTACTGGAAGAGATCAAAGCAGCATGAAATTTCCGAAGAAATGAACGAAATGTAATATTTCTGTCAACCCAAGAAAATTACATGGCTAACGTTTAATCGAATTTTAATTTCAACGAATTTAAATAAAAATCTACAGAACGAGGACCTAACCGCAAGATGGCCGATCCCCGCCACACCAAAACAAGAAAACTAGACTTATTTTAATACACTTGTTTTTTAAGATTTCAGAATCACAGCGTGAACAGCTACTTCACGACACGACACTGGTCATATTATGTGGTCCCATTATTAAAAAAGACTGTGCGTATACATGTAGACAAGTAGATACGCAGCATGAACAAAATTTCCAAAAAATTAGTCATGAATACTAATTCATCTAATTTCTTGTTTTCTATTTATACCTGTACAAGACGTTGTGCCGGCAGCAGGGGACAGAAAAGGTATAAAGTTTTCCAGCCGCATCAAGCGTGTCTTTCCTGCACCGGAACCATTTGCACCTGCAGCCTTTTTGCTGGCTTTTGCAGCCGTTGCAGTCAAACCAGACGTCCTCCGGTTAATATTCCGGGTTCCAGTTTTCGGCAGATCCGTCGCAATTTTTCGTTTTCTCATCACAACCGGAGGATCTGCCGAATTCCGGCCGGATTTAGTGGGGGAAGACCGCACAGTTGTCAACAAACTGGACTTTGAAGGACCAGCTAAAAAGAAAGGTTAAACCGAAATACTATATTTCGAAAAAATAATTTTACAAAAAATATACAACTACATAGACACAGCATACATCGCTAATTTTTGTTACAGCCGACAGGCGTAACCACATTGATAGGCTACTGCACAAAAAATAATAACTATTATTTTAAACAAATAATTATGCATGAGCAGACAGTTTCTATGAAACAGATTTTCTCTTCAAATATGGCGCCCCTATACTTGCTTCAAGAAAAAACAAGCGTTTTTGGCAAGTGTTTTTTGGATTCCTCCAGCCTAGACACGAAGAAGACCTAAATGGAAAGGGAAACATGACGAAAAATTGTTAATGACTTAAAAATTCCCACCTGTATCCGATGATTCTTCACGAGTTACAACAGCGGAAGGTATCGTTCTTGTCTCCTCCGTTAGAACATCCCTTCCATACCGTTGGAGCAGGACCCTACCCAAAACATCCGCGCGCAAATAATCCGTCATAGTTGGTGCAACAGTCCCCGGAAAATTCGACGAACTCTTACGGTCACGGCTTGCACTGGTGAAATTTAGGTTCGACACCGCTTGCTGCATTCTGGCAAGGTAGGTTTTCAGGGCAATACTGTTGGTGCAACCAGCCAAGGCTTGCAAACGCTCTACCGTTGTGCCGCCATCAATTAGCGGGGGTAAGACTGCAGAAGCAGATGCAGGGGGTGCTGGGTGTACCCCAGAATTTTTCGGGGATTCAGGCTCTGGGGTCTGCGGGGGTGACTGGGGGGAGTCCTCAAATAGGTCCGGTGAATGAGCCTCCTCAAAGTCACCCGACCCCATGGAGGCTCCACGCCTAGAGGGCGGGACTTCTAGGGTAGTCATAGACGTCGTTTCGTCCTAAAGCAGAAAGAAAATGAAGCAAAATAAAGAAAATATATTCACATAACAGTAATAATGAAGGTTAAAAAAACGAAATGAGAAATCTAAGGCTTCCTCTCATTAAGACAAGGCAGAATCTGCCCTGTAAGCCGTCTTATTCAGCCATGCTTTCAGCCAGTAAGCCAGGCTTTCTTCTTTGCGACTATTGCATACGTTACACGTCAGCTGTTTGTCCCCTACTAAGACCAACTACATATGCTATTAAACTGGACTCTCAAAAGTCAAAGTCTTAGAGTGCACGTGCAGTAATATTCGTGTAGAAGCGCATACACAGTGTGCATTACACTTATATAGCGCACATATGCGTAGAAGAGTACTCCATGGGGTCGGGTGCCTGGACGCCTAACTAATCAATAAAAGAAAAAACGTTAATACATATCCATATAGACGCTAGGTAAGGTAAGTGTTGTCAATTATAACCCTTTGCGTGTTGCGTGGATCACCCAAGCATTTAGTAAAAAATGTTGCCTCCGTGGGTCCAAATGGACCCAAACGGTCGTTTATTTTATAAAATTCGGGAAAATTAATCACAGCGGCCGAAATGACTATTTTTACATAGCCTATGTTTCTTTGTGTGATGCATAGTATGCATATCGTGCCAGGGTCCAATTGGACCCACTCCACAGAGAGGACTTTGGATTTTTTTGGATTCCACTCCACAGAATTTTGAGTTTTCGTATAGTTGACTTGGCAAATGGCAACACACAATGGGATAAGGTAAGGTAGATTTAGGTAGTACAAAAGGTAATGTCAATTATATAAAAATATATGATCTAACCCTCCTTCTCCTCCCGTTGAAATGCCCGAAGCGTAAGAACTATGTTACATTACCTTACAACTAGGTCCAGTAGCAGCAGCAGCAGTAGCAGTAGTAGTGATCGGTTCAAAGAAACTGGTAATGGACATTGATTCGGGGAGAACCGAGTCCTCAAATCGGCTGGCAGTCAGGGACAGGTTGTTGATTGGTGGATCCCTGAAATCCAGAAGACATGAAAAGAAGTTAAGGGGGGAGTCCATTTTTGGCCAATTTTTCGACCATCTGCGATTTTGCTCATTTTCACATATTTTGTTGTCTGATTGGTATATTTTAACGAGTTTTTGAAATGAAGGTCGGATCTCTTACGGCTAGCGAGTAATTTCACCTCAAAGTTGATGTCAGTATGTGTTAAACATAGGGAACGGAAAAAGTGGTGATTTTTTCCGTGCGCCAGAGAAATCCCACCAACGACAAAACGGAGCACTTCAACGTCCATCTTATATCATAAATACGATCTCGAAGGGTGATCTGTAGGAAGCAGAATTTTAATTTAGACCTTCAAAAATGTTTAATTAATTTTTTAAGTTTGCGAACAGCCAAATTTTACTGTTTTACAATGTTAAAACTGAGGGTCAGCCACTTTGATGAAATATTCAGAAAGCTGTAAGGCCTATTAAAAATTTTACTTCCTACAAATCACAGCTTATGACTAGACATTACGAACGATACCAATTGATCCTGGTTAGCTCTTCCCGATTTCGAGATTTCTCTGGCGCAGAAATCTCAATTTTTAGCAAAATTTCGGAAATTCCTGTTTTTTGGTAAGTAACATAGAGCTATGGCAACACAGATCTATAAAATGTTAGACTATCGATTTGCACACCATTATTGATGACTTTAGGTCACGTTTGGGCACAAATGATGCAGGTAGTGCACCCACTTGGTAGCTGGGGTCAAATATGAGGGTCTGACAATCGTAATCTCAAAAATAGCGATTTTTCAAATTTTTCGAAATAAGTTAAATTTTATATCAATCGAAAGCTCTCATTGTCTGGAACATTTTTTGTTCTTGGACCATTGCCCGCAAATGCACCAAATTCAAGTTATCAGCCGTTAAATGATTTTCGTGGTGAAGGCTTTCCAGCGCCGGTGCTACTCCCTAAAATCACTAAATAAAGTCATAAAGAAAAGTTTTCCCATTAAAAGCTACCCTAAGTTCTTTGTTTGCATCAGATATCAAACATACAACCGAATGAAGCTCCATTCTCAAGGAAGTTCAGGTGTAAAGCGCCTTCATTTGCTGTGGCACCGTCGTTTTCACCTGGTTTCAAATTGCATGCAATTAATAGCCGGTAACTCGTTAAGTACTGAACGAAACTACTCGAAATTTAAACTCGATATGCAGGACAAATGTGACAAAATTTTGTGTGAAAATGAGCAAAATCCGTGACCATAAAATTTTTCATGGTGGACCCCCCCCTTTAACTCAGCACGTAGGCAGGTAATAAACTAGAACAGATAATATAAATAAATAATGGAAATAATAAATCAAGAGGAAAGTACTAAACCTAAATGTTGTGCAAGACTCACATATAAGATATACCATACATACCAAACAGAGGATTTAGAGTCTAGCCTAAAGGTTCGGTTAAATTCCCGGATGGCCGCAAAGGCATCAGCAGACATTCGGGCGCCGTCATAGGGCTGGGAAATGGGCAGAGCCCGGCTATAGGATTGGACTTTGTCCCAATTATTGTCTCGAGGCAGCATTTTCAGGCCCACCGTTAGACAGCGGGCAGTTCGATGATTCTGCAAAATATATGTACTCAAAAATATCCTGAGATTAAAAGAGCCAAAATAGTAATTGCAGTGATTAGCTTAGAAAAATCACACGTCTTTCCAAGTATCAATACGAGGGCTCAAACTATTCTGACTTTTCCTAGGCAACCACTTCTTGGGGTAAAGTCTGGGTGGACGCCAAATTTCTGGGGCTTAAAAATGGCTGTTATTTATTGCTGAGCTAAACAGTAAACTATTTTTAGCTTAAATTTATGCTTAAAATAGCCAAAACAGCTACAACATGCTAAGAAATGTCTGGATTAGCGCGACTTAAACGAAGAGTGCTTGCCATTTCAGTACCTAATTAATATTCCGGGTGGAACTTTGTCGGTTTTTAATTTTTGGGATTTAATTTTTGTCGAGGCATCACGCAAGGGAATGTTTTAAAGGAAACTGTTCCAGCAAAGCTAAATAACCATACGAGTATAGCAGTATTTTCACACAGGTGCAGAATTTGAATACCAAGACCACCACCCTATCTACGCTAGAAGTATCAAGGTACCAGGAATTATATGAATAATAATGATAAAAGTGTGACAGCAGGCAGGTTCTCTGCAATCAGTAGCTCTGCACTCACGCTAACGGTCACACTAACAATTATGCCTCTCTACTTCAAACAAATTGGATTGGAACCAATCCATATCCTTAAAAACAGACACAATTTAAGACTAACAAAGTCCTTGTGTTTTCGGGCCTCAACACGTAAACTGGGTACTCAGTTGTGGGGAGGGGGGATTATTAGGTACTGCGCGTTTGTGGGTCTGGGTGGTCAAGAGCATACCGGGGAACTGATAACAGAGAGCCGCCTGTTAGCTGTCATACTCTTATACTTATTATGTTCATGCACTCTCGGTGGTATTTAGGAAAACTTGGAAGAAAAAGGGGGATTGCCCCCCCCCCCGATGTCTTCCGTACCGGCTACGGCAACTGGGAGACCACAAGCCATAGGCACACGTCCTGAACAAGTTGTAGGAGAGCGTACGTACCATCTGTTGATCCCGTTTCAAGCGTTCCTCCACATCATCGGCAAACTGGGATAGCCAATGGCGCACCTAAATTAAATCACCACACAGGATGAAACAACACACCGCCAAATACCTGGCATAGGGAGATCAACAAATTATATGGATCCTTGCAGAAGCCAATTTCGGGAAATTATTTAGATTCCATATAGTTGTGAAAGCAAGCAATATGCCAAAATTTTCACGAGACTTGTGGGGCAACCTTTCTAATGAAAGCTAAAATGTCTGGAAAAAAGCTATGCCTACTGTATATATACCTGTTCCACAGTTTTTAGACTTTCCTTGCCGAGGAAGTTGCGACCACTGCCAAAGGATTTCAGAAGATTTCGTGCCGTCACTGGCTCATCATCAATCCCCTGGGATATCAGATAGAGCCAATTTCTACAGACAAAAATGAAAATCCAAGAATAAATCAAATTCTGAAGGGAGGGGGGGGAATGCTACCGAAAACTGTTTTGAAATAAAGCACTATAACAATTTCTAGCACAACCTTCAACCTTAAACTGGTAAAAAAGCTGGAATAAAAAGGTAAGACAGGTAATGCTGGGTTGCAGCCCAAATCTCAGCTTAAAACATTTATGCGGGGGCATGTGCAACAAGGACTTTAGTCCTTTGCACGCCACAGGTCTATATATATCTTGAGGAAGATCACCTAGTACGCATACGCACTAGCGTAGCCAGAAAAAAATTTCGGGGGGGCCTGACTTATTTTTAGGCCAAAATGTATGGGGGGAGGACATGGGGGCTCAAAGTTGCCCCCCCTCCATCGATGGGGGGCTCACCAAAAGTGGGGGGCATACGTTTTTTGTGTAAAAATTGCCAAAAATCGCTAAAAATGACTAATTTTAGGCGTGTTTTACGCTAAAATAGCGAAAATTTCGTTAAAATTCCGGCGAAGCCGGAAACACTTTTGAAAATTTAGGGTAAAAATGGTGAAATCTGGCAATTTTTCGGGTTATGGGGGAGGCAGGGCTGTTGCGCGGGCTTTTCCAAAAAATAGGAATAAAAATAGGAATTTTACCATCAAAAAATAGGAATAAATAGGAACTTTTTCTTCAAAAAATAGGAAAAAATAGGAATTCCCAGGCTTAAAATGAAGGCTTAATTTTTGTTTTTACCGAAAAGAGCAACTATATCATGATATTTTTAAGGATTTTTCGTGGTGGGATCGGGGTGGGGGAGTTTGTTTTGCAAAAATGAACCAAAACTTGATACTTTGGCGTAATCTGCAGGCACAAACTCCGAAAGTTCTCAAAAACACCTGGATTTAGGCTAAAACATAGCAATTTTACGAAAAAATCTCCGGCGAAGTGGGAAGATTTTGGAAAAAACGGTGCCTTTAAATGGATTTTAAATTTCTCGAAAGCTTGCAAACTCTGATATTTAATTTAATAAATGGTGCTATCGCAATTTTTCGGGATTAGAAACACTTATATTATCGATTATTTGAAGCTGACCCTATTTGAACCGACCTATTTGAAATATTTGACCACTCGGCCAATGGGCAATCTGGGGCGATGCTACTAAAGCTGGTTGAGTCTGATCTGGGTTTAACCAGGGTTGGCCACCGGAGGGAACCACAATCCTTCGAAGAAAACTCGCTAGATTTTTCTAGTAAGTTGGATAATTTTTGAAAAAGTTTGTAAAATTAGAAATTTCCTGAAATTTTCTAATTTTTCTGGAAAATTCTGAAACTTGTCGACAACGGTCTGAATTCATTGTTCACTGTTTAAACCCGTTTCAAACCAGGGTTTTTTTTGTGTAAAATACTGTGTATTTACACAAAAAAAATTAATTTACACAGTGAAAAACTAATTTACACAACAAAATACACAGCCAAATTTTCGAAAATTTTTACAAAAAGTGCTCTGAAAAAATAGTTTTCAAGTCTTTAAATTTTAAAAAAGCTCTAGCTTTTAACTGGGGGCTGCCGCCCCCAGACCCCCGCCTGTTTCCAATGGTTTAGAATGGTTTTCTGCATTTCTGCATCAACATGGTTATGGGTGTTTTATTCTCCTAAGTCTTAATGCTTCTACTTATACAGTTGCGTATAATTTATTTTCGTACTGCGTGCGAATATTCGTAAATAGCTAGTATTTATTCGTATTTAACTATACATAATATGTTTTCTGAAGCTAGTATTATTCAATATGATTTCTTGTTTATCTCTTGTATTTATAATAATAAAAGCAGTCAGAGCCTAAAAATAGTTGCCATACAATCCAAGAAATATTCAATACGAAAGCTAAAGGAATACAACTTTTCAATGCCGTTTCTGCCGTTAATTTAAAAAATTTCTCAACTTCTGGGGGGCTCGCCCCCCAGACCCCAAACGAAAGCTGAAGGAATACAACTTTTCAATGCCGTTTCTGCCGTTAATTTAAAAAATTTCTCAACTTCTGGGGGGCTCGCCCCCCAGACCCCACTCAGTTGTACAATCGGTGTGTCTGTACTATATGCAGCCGTCCCCAGTAGCAGTTAAAGCATCGAACCATAGTACGTGACCAGCAAGTTTGTGAAAAATTATTCCAAAAAGTTGGAAAAATAAAGAAATCGTTTCAGTAGGCGAAGTGTTTTCCAGAAATTTGAATTTGTCCAATCTTATTTTTGACATTTAATGAATTAATCTTTTTAAACATTTCCATTATGAATTCTATTGCAATTTACAAAATTTTCTCAACTTCTGGGGGGCTCCGCCTCCCAGACCCCCCGCGTGGCTTCTTTCGAAATGTTACACAAGTGCAGTTGGCATAACTTTGGCTTGAATAATCCAAAAATAACATTGTAGCAAGAAAATAACGTCTAAATGTATTTTATTTTATATTACAGTTGAAAAACGACACTTTTAAATTTTACACAGCTTCAAACAAAAATACACAGTGAAATTTAAATTTACACAAGATTTACACAGGTCCGATTTTGAAAAAAAACCCTGTTTCAAACCTTAAAGTTATGAAAATAAGTTTTCTGGCCTGCAGAAAAAAGTGCAATGGCACACACGTTATTTCTGAAATGAGAAAAATTCTGGTCTTGTGTGCACTCATTCAAGCGATAAAAAGGGACAATTACAAAAAATATCAGCCAAACCGCTCCGGAATATTGCTACTGGCTCTCAGTCTTTATTGAGGTCCCAGCCCCAGACACCCCCGGCAATTACTTGTATCTCTATTTTATCTGTGTGTTAGTATCTAACATTTAAATACTAAAAATGTTATAACTTAAACAAACACCCAAGCTTAACACTTGAGTAAAGCTAGCGTGGATGCGCATCGAGCACTGCATATTCCTTCAAATTATGGAAAACCTATATATATATACCCTGGGTTTTCTTTAGTGGGGAGGGGGTGGTGGGGCGCCCCCACTCGTTCCCCCCCCCCACTTTTTTGGGCTTCCCCCCACTTACTATAGGGTGCCCAGAAAATGTCAAATTTTAAGGATTTTTGGTCAAATCTTAAAAAATTATCTGGCTTCGCCAGAATGTTTTGGTCAAAAATGGTGTTTTGGTACTCAACCTTGATTTTTGAGCACTTTTAAGCATAGTTATAGCGGCATATGTAGAAAACGGGCATTTTTACTGCATTTTTGGCATTTTTACGTCACTTCGGATTCCCCCCCCCCCACTTTTGGTCTTTCCCCCCTCACTAGTGGATGGGGGGGGGGGCTCCTCCCCCACTTTTTTGCCTAGAGAAAACCCAGTATGTCTATGGCCTATGCGCCCAACTACCAAAAGTTGGGGCACTTAACTTAATCCGTGTAAGCTAGCGTATAACCAAGAATTTTGTAAAACAGGAAAATGTTGTGGCAACGGTCGTCTAAAGCTTCTAATCTTTCAACGAAGAATTTAGTAACCCAAAGCAAATATGTAAAAAGATATTGTATTGGTTAGAGGACCAATAAGCAAAACTATGTAAGACGAGGACGTTTTAAAAACAAGCAAAACACATCTGCGCCGAAGGCGCAAAATTTTCCCAAAAACTGTTGTCATTCAAACATAAACGAAAGTTTTGTTCTGATCAACAAAAATAACAAAGATCCGAGGACAATTTACTCTGGTCAAATAGAAAAAATAGGAAAAAATAGGAATTTCGGCTGAAAATAGGAATAAATAGGAATGTCTCGAAAAAATAGGAAAAAATAGGAAAAATAGGAACCGCAACAGGCCTGCTTCAGAGATTAGAGCACAGGGATAGCAGAGACCACTGTGACAAGGACTGCTGCATTTGTGATTCCCACACTGCAGTGTACGACCACAAACCTAAACAATAAGTTAACCGACACATAAGACTATAATAATAATATTATACAGTTCAAAATAAAGCTATGGTCGCAAATCCAAACCCAACCCTGAGAACTGAACAAAGCTAAATTTCAGAGATTTTCAAACGGTCAGAAAAAACTTGGTTGTTCTGATCAAGACGGCGCGCAAAACTTCGCCTTTCCGACTGAATAATAACCAAAAAATAAGCAAAGACACTTCTCAATCAACAGTTTTTTGAGGGAAAAACAGATGATGTCTGAAATAAACAGTCACTTTTTATAATTCTTCATCTACAGGAACCACGGACTGTAAAAACTCATGGACACGTCCAGACACTACAGCATGGAGGCTGTCCAGTGAAGTATACATCATTCCGTCACTGGTTATCCGACCGTCTGGCTGATGTTACTGCCAAAACAATCAAAATTAAAAAGTAGTCATACCTGTTCACAAGGTGGACACGAATATCCGTTGCAACATTTTCTGTTACAAGGATGGCGTCCACAATTTCGTTTTTGACGGCACTTAAGATCACAGGTAAAGTCTTTGGCACAAGGGATCAGCTTCTCCTTTGCCCCGCACTTACAGCGTTTCAATCTCGTATCTTTGCATTCTGGACAAGCTCCTTTAAAAGGCAAAAATACAACATTAAAATGGTCAATTACAAGTAACTAATCGCAATTTGTTAAGATATCAAAACTACAACGATTCATATACATATATACTGTATAGTATAAAATATTGTATGCAACAAAATTCAATTTGAGGGCTGATTTCAGGTTTTTTTTATGGTATATACATCCTAAGTTTTAAGACCAGACCGACAAATCACTTAAAATAAAAACTTATTATAGGGGAGTGCGAGAGCGCTCCCCTATAATATGGGTGTAAAAGGCTCAGTGCGGCCCTTGGAGACCCGTTCGAGCTCCGTGCCAGCTAAATACTCAACGAAACTGGACAATTTTGGTATCGTTGGAATCTACACGACGAGTACTACAAGTCGCAAAAAAGTTTTGGTCAAAATTTCCAACTTTGAAAATTTTCGCTTCCGGGCAAGTTAGGTCCGTTTGTTTTTTTTTCCGTGTAAGTCACGCTTGGAAAAATGCAATTTTCTGTCGCAGTGTTAGAACGATCTGGGCATTTTCAGCAGGTGAAGTTTGGTTTTTCTGAACGTATATACCCCGAAAGTGAACCTTTTTGATATTTTTTCGCTGCCCGGCCCGGCCAGCCACCTGTACGGCCGGCCAAAAGTGGTCTTGGCGCTAAAATGGCCAAAAATGGCCAATTTTTTGTCAAAGCTACAGAACTCAGGGAAGACGCTAGAGAGACGCAGTTTGTTGCATAAGGATCTACGGAAGGGTTTATATGTCCTAACGAGGGCGATTTTTGATATCTGGCCAGAATCGTTCTGGCGGCCGGCCCAAAGTTGGTCCGGCCAAATAGCCATTTTCGGAAAATTTCTAAGTCCCAACTCCACAGAAAATAGTCAAAAACAGGCCTAAATATGCTGTTTTGGGCCATATAGTGGGACGCATATAAGGGTTATCGGGGTCGCTGAACACGATGAGCATAGTCGCAGCGCTGTGCGGTGCTGCCATCGTGCTGTACTGCTATGCAACAACCATAGCACGCTGTCTGTAGACTTACTGTAAACGGCTGAACATATGAAACTTGGCGAAAATCATGTCTGTAGCAAGGGGGAGCTGTAGCTATGTTAGTTGGTGCACTCTCTAGCTTCCACCGT
Source organism: Trissonchulus latispiculum (assembly GCA_030248195.1). Lineage (NCBI taxonomy): Eukaryota > Metazoa > Nematoda > Enoplea > Enoplida > Ironidae > Trissonchulus > Trissonchulus latispiculum. The sequence continues at coordinate 8,690 of JASAND010016261.1, read as the reverse complement.
GCTGTATGTGCTGCCCCAAACACAGCACCGTCGAGGGTTTTCTGCCAAAATCAACAAAAATGGAGAAATTGGTACTTTTCAAGCTTCTTTGTTCTATGACTTGGTTGACTATATATTACGTAATTATTGAGGGAATTTTTTAAAGTTTCTTTCATAAAGCTTTAACATTTTTGCTTAAGTTTTACTGAGAACCTTAAAAATGAAATAGGACAAGAATAAAAATGCTCCGATGGAGCATGAAAAATGCAATATGGGTGACACTGGGTTGTAAATAGACAGAGGACTAGGTTTTAAAACGTTAATATGGGAAGGGTAGGTTGTAAATGCCAGGAGGACTAGGTTAAAAGCGCACTAATATGGACCAGCTTCGCTGAACAACCGATATTCGCGGTCACTCATGCTCCACTCCACATGACATACGAGTAAGATCTGCATTCTTCAACTTTCAAAGCAAGCGGGACGATTTTGAAATATTAAAGCTTATTCCAAATAAACAATGCAGTTCTGGGGTAGAAAGGTGTTCAAGGTGTTTTTTCTGCAGCGTCAGTGCAGAATCTTGTATTAAGTTGATGCGAAAAGCAGTAGCATTATGTACGTGTATTATTAAGTTGTATAATAAAGGAGCACGACCAAATATACTTGCAGGCCGTGTTGACAAATCGTACAATTTTTCGAAGAACTGTCAATATCAACCGCAAGCAGCAGCCAATAGAAACTCTGGACAGTTTTCGCGAATATGGGTTGTTCAGCGAAGCTGGTCCATATTAGTGCGCTTTTAACCTAGTCCTCCTGGCATTTACAACCTACCCTTCCCATATTAACGTTTTAAAACCTAGTCCTCTGTCTATTTACAACCCAGTGTCACCCATATTGCATTTTTCATGCTCCATCGGAGCATTTTTATTCTTGTTATTTATCTTGTCTGCGTGAGCACCGGATGATCGCTAAGCAAGACAAAATGCATTGAAAGAAAAAATATGCTACAAATGCACCTGCAGCCAAAACAATTCGGACCTCAAGTGAGACTGCTCCCTGCTTTCGACCAACTGAGCCTCAATATCAACATTATATTGTATATAACCCAAATATCAACGGAATGGCAACACATTGTTGCTTATTTGTGTTGTTATAATCACATACAACTGGCATTTTTTTAGCTGGAGGGTGCCCCCAAGCCCACTTTTCGGTTCCAAGGCAAATGTTGGTACCAAAAGGGCACCCTCTGTGTTTTGGGGGAAGAGGGAATGCCGTTTACGGGGTGGACGCCCTACCAGAATATATAAGCCCAGATAACAATGACAAGAAAAACAGCTTAGGGGTCTTTTCCAGATTACCCCCCACCACTCAAAGTTCTTAAAACTCGACCAAATGAGCTGAAATTTGGTGTGGGTATGTTTTCGACCACGCTGAGTTCAAATATCGCAAAATTTTTCGATTTCGCGAAACTCGATTTTTTTCGATTTCTAAGGGGGGACACCAAGGGTTACCGAAAAATTTTTTGTCTTCGATTTTGCTGAAAAGTTGTATATGGGGGTTTTCTGGGACGCTGAGCACGAATCTGAAGTCCTTTTTCGAAGCACGTTTTTGTAAACTCAGAATAAGCTTACAACTTTAGCTTATAGCAAGCTAACGAAAATCTAAATCGAAACAACGGACTTCAGATTCGTGTTCAGCGACCCAGAAAACCCCCATATACAACTTTTCAGCAAAATCGAAGACAAAAAATTTTTCGGTAACCCTTGGTGTCCCCCCTTAGAAATCGAAAAAATCTAGTTTCGCGAAATAGAAAAATTTTGCGATATTTGAACTCAGCGTGGTCGAAAACATACCCACACCAAATTTCAGCTCATTTGGTCGAATTTTAAGAACTTTGAGTGGTGGGGGGGGTAATCTGGTAAAGATCCCAGCTTGGCATAACAAGAAAGATTAAACCTCTATAATCTACCTTTATGACATCGTTCAACACAGAAATGATGTCCACAAGACAGAAGTTTCCCACAGGTATCGCCACACAGTGGCTGATCATCTATACAGTTGATCTCTTCAAAGACAGTCTTCCCACAGGGACACGTGCGTTCGCCTTCAGGCACACAGGGCTTACAAAGACCACCATGGCAGAGGTCTTGGCAAAAGTGTCTCCCACAAACCAGGGGACGCCCGCACACCTGACCGCACTGCCAGCGGGGCTCAGCACAGAGACGCAGTTGGCGCCTTCGTCCACAGAGACAGGGCTGCTCACTCTGCTGCTGACAGTCCAGGCAGTCATCAGGATGACAGGGCCACGTACAGCGATGCGTGCGACAGGACAGCTGGCGACCACACGGCTTCTGGCAGGACCATCCACGATTACCACAACGTCGAGCCACTGGACCGCTGCGGCCACAGTAGCAGCGTGATTGGACAGTTTTGGGACAGGCTGGACAGGGACCCGGATGACACAGTAGGAGACAGGAGTGTTCGCAACCAAGAGAGCGGCCACAGATCTGACCACAACTATGTGGCACCAGCCAGGGATCGTTTTTAGGATCTTTCACCTTCCCACAAAAGCAGTGATATGCAGAAGGACAGTCACGCACTGTATAGCAATGCCGACACTTAGGACAACACCATTCTATTTCAGCATTATCAGTGACGGTGATACTACCCTCACTACTTTCAGACAAAGTAGGACCAGTTGCTTGGTGATGAACACCTTCTCGAACCCAGCGCTGAATGCACTGTAGATGATAAATGTTATAGCAGCCGTGACAGCTCCAAATTGGATGGGTCTTTCGAATCGAGGCCAAACAAACTAGGCAGGCCTGTGAGCGCTCCAGAAATCCATCTCTTACATATTCCTCGAACTGAACCAAAGGACTATCGCCACCTGCATCTGAAAAACAACAACATTTTACAGTGATGGGCGAGAATTGGATGTCTTATATCTTAGCAAGACCCAGGATAAGGCTGGTCGTTAACTCCCCCCCTAACACAAAGAAGACAAAGTTTGTATATACGTAATAGGATGCACCGGGGCCTGGCCGCGGCCCGGAGGTCAGGCCGACATAGACAGGGGCCTGAATTCAGCTAAATTTGTAGAAGTCATTTTACTATAATTTCGCAACTTTTGACACCAAAAATGAATAAAATCAAAGACATAATTATTTGGCTTAACGAAAACTACAGTAATATACAAGTAGCAAAAAATGCTCCGCAGAAGAGGGCTTAATATGTGTCAGTCTTGATAAATGAAAAATTCTGGTTGCGAAAGTAAAGAAACAAGTTTGAAAAATGCTAATATATATGAGCTGGAATCCTTAGTAGGCTCATTGGCGCTCTGGCACATGACACTACTGACACTTAAGTTAATTATTTAATTTATTTGGAGCTCATAATATAGTCAAGCGGGGAAAACCCCATTTTAATGTGCGGGAAAAAACCCACCTCCAGCATACATGCGCAAGGGGTGTACCAGGTACACCCTAATTTCCGGGGGACCGCGCAGTGCGCAAGCAAAATCAGGGGGACCGCGCTATTCTTTATGTCAAAATTTCGAAATTATTGCGAAATTCAGCGTGAACAATTTAGAAAAACTAAGCTCTAATTAATAAATATTGTCCTTCTGTTTAATTTCCACAAAAATGAAAGTTTTGAAGAGCTTCGCGAGCAGATTAATTACAATCTGTGAAACGTATAAAAAAAGAGTGAGATATTCAACATGTGTGCATATTTGCAAATACTTTGAAAATGTCGCGATCCCTGTTGCGCGTTCTACCGCTCTCGGCTCTCCACGTCGCCCGATCCCCCCCCCCGTTGTGAGAAGGGGGACCGCGCAAACTGATTTCTGGTACACCCTGTGAAGAGAGACCTTGCCCATGTGTGACCTCCAGTGTGGGCTTACCGATATGAGCTGTATAGGATTTTAATAGCCTATCTTGATGAAGAGCGTCCAAAATAACCATAGAGGCTGTATTAATGTTGCTCCCGCTGCTTCCCAGCAATTTTTTTGGGACTTTGAAATTTTCGAAAATTTTGGTCCGTCCTAGTGCCGAAATTTGGCATAATTTGGCTGGCCACCCTGAACTACTGGAAAGACCTAGACCAAAGCGGATTGTATGTATGTGTAGGGCATCTGTTGCGCTTCATGATGGTATATGCCACACTGCTCTAGCCCCTCCGGTGCGACCTGGGGGTGACCTAGAGTTGGCAGGAAAAACCCACTTTTCAAAATTGAATATTTTTCTAACCGTTAGCTGGAAAGGTCAGACTAATACATACATTTGTTTAATAGAGCCTATAGATTAAATTGGTATAGGTTTTACCTGGGTTTGGTCTGTTATGGGTGGTCCAGATGGTCTAAATCGGACATGGTGCCGAAATTTCAAGCCAGAATTTCAATTTTGGCCAAAAATGCTTATTTTTGCCTTAAAATGGGTCTAGTTTGGCTCTAAATACAGGAAAAACACGTTTTCTACACGATAGGATGCTTAAACTGCCAAAAAAACACTTTTAAAAATTTTCCATAATTAGCCTATGGTTATTATGTGTTAAACATACTAAATTTTCAAAATTCAATTTTGCTGAAATTTTTCAAAAATGTTGGTATTTTTTGATGTAGACCTACTAAAAACAACCCGCTCTTTCGAATGGCACCGTCAAAATTGTTCTGGCACGCTTCCAGCAAAAAATCCGGGTGGGTTTTTTCCCCGCCGATGGGTTTTTTCCCGCATTGGGTTTTTTCCTGACACGGAACACTTTAATTTCTCCATAACGGCAGGGTCTAGAGAGACAAACTATATATATATATATATCTCATTCGAAAGCTTAGGGCAAACCCTAATTAAATATAGTATCAAAGTCGTGCTAGCCCAAACCAGTCGAAAGTTCTGGTCCAAGAAAAAAAGTGGGTTTTTTCCCGCTTGACTATATGTATACTCCATGACTCGGTTTTGCTCCGGGAGATGTATATATATATATATATATATATATTATGCTCGCACTGCACCAGCTGTCATTTTGCCTCCGGCGCCAATATGAGCCTACCATGGACTCCAGCTCATATTAACATTTTTTAAAGTGTTTCTTTACTTTCACAACCGGAATTTTTCATAGACCACCACTGACACCTATTAAGCTTGTTTCTGAGGAGCATTTTTGTTACGTACTTGTTCTTCCATTTTACATATAATAAATATATACACGTATATATTTGACACTAACGTTTACCTTTTCCAGACATCCGAGTGCAGACATGCACACACGATTAAAACTCCATTCATACCCAACAACCATTTTGAGTGGGTGGTTCTATGACGAAAATTGCGTCATTGCGTCTTTCACTTAGGGCTTTCGTTTGATACCAAATTTGACCACTTTTGAAATATTTATACCTATTTGGATCAAATCGCCGAGATCTCTGCCCCACCATTGCTGTGTACTCTACAGTCACTTATGCAGTTCCATGGATACCAGTTGCTCAGCTCCTCCAGGGCTTTCACTGACTGACTCAGGACTCCTATGCTGCGGCATGGGCCACCCGATCTTTTTCTTGGGAACGAATTCCCAAAAAAAGAACCAATTTGGACTTTGAAAAGCAAGGCCATGACAGTGATTGTTTTACTGGTCATATGAACGCTGTTTTAGAGTGTTTAATCCCAAAAAACACTACAATAACTTATATTTAGACTCTTTTAGGTGATATCTCTGGCTCAAACTGCTTGAACCTGATTCTGGCCCAAGTTAGTCTCTTGAAGTTAGTCTCTTGTATACGTACTGGACTTGCCCAAAAACTAATATTTTTAGTGTAAATAATACTAGAAGCGCATTTTCCGGGCTATGAAACGGTTGTACGCAAAATTTCAGTTGTTTTGGTATGGTTTGGTGATAATCCCCCAAGTTGGCCCAGGACTCAGAGGGTCCATGTTGATGACATAGACTAGGGTCACAAGTAAGTCACAAGCTCGCAGAAATTTTCCATCAAACTTAAAGAAAATAGACGTTAAAAGGGTGCTAAATCTGCTATAAACGTCAATTTGAGGCGTTTGCCGCTCAAAGAAAAGTTATCGGAACTTCCACCTCCGGACCCACCACGTAATGGTAGGCAAAGGTAGTCTAGGTGGGCTGCCCTGCCCCCCGGGCTACACCCTTGGGCTCCATCAAGTACCATGATGGATTTGCGCTACCTCTTCTCCGCCAGTAGTAGAGAGGGTGGTTTTTTATATATTTGGGAACACTGGCTTTTCTTTTGTATATCGTTCCAAAAAAAGATCTCCAAAATTTTTAATTACTCAGGATTGCCTAGGAGGGAGGCTAGTGGCAATAGGTGGGCATATATATATGTCGGATCGAGCCCCTGGCTTATTTTTACTGGGGGGGGCCAGTCATAGAACTGCATACCACCCAAAGTGGCTGTAGGGTGCTGTGGTGGGGTGGGGTGGGGGACTTTAGGCGATTTTGGGTCTAAAATAAAATTTTTCAAAAGTCGTCAAATAATGAAAGCCTTAAGTGAGCTGAGCAACTTTTTACATGGAACCATAGGTGTAAGGTGGGGGGGGTGGGGGGGTAGCCCCCCAGCCCTTTTTCAACCCTCCCCCAAACCTTATTGGGGGGGACGTTCACCCCAACTGGGAGGGGGGAGTGATAGGCGCGCCGAAGGCGTGAAAAATGGCCAAAAATTGGGTATTTTTTGGGTATATATATATATAAATTTTGCAAAAATTTTCAAAAAATCCAAATTTTTCTCTTAAAGAGTTTATTATTGCGAGAAACACACGTTTTTAATTGTACTATGAGCTTTCTGACTCAATAGGGACCTTATTTTTAGGAACTTGAAACATGTTAGCAATGAAATTATCGAGTAAAATTCGAGCTACCGTCTAATGATAAAATTGGCTTCATGGTTGAATGTTGTTTGGCATTAGAAACGGCTGAAAATGCGATTTTTGGCATATATAAAGACTAAAAAAATTTTTGGGTTGGTTGAGGGATCCTAGAGGAGTTGGGGGGGTCGCCAGAGGGCCCCCCCAGAAAATGTTGGGGGACCTCTCCCCCACCCCAAATCTCCGTTACACCTATTCATGGAACCATCTTCCAAAAGTTGCTGTGTCGGATTTATAAATGTCTTTCTCAACAGAATTTAAAGGATAGACATAGGCCCAACACACATATTATCCTCTTTTGTGTGGAGCATTTCTGTTACTTGTATACATATATATACGTATATATATACGTATATATATAATTGTCAGTCAGTCATCGTATATAGAAGAATCAGCAATGCGTAAGATTCCAGATAGGCAAGGCACTGGGGAACAGCCTATAGCAGAAAATTTTTAGAAATATCACGCTTGAAACACAATTTTTCCAGCAACTTTGTTTGTACAATTTTTCCCTCGTTGAAGTTCAACTCTGGTTGCGTCAGGCTTGGTGTGAAATGCGTCACACAAAACATTTGCGTCATGAAGCACCTCCCCGACGCAAAAACCATACTATTATGGTCATAGTTTCCCCAGGGGGGGGGGGGCTGGGGGTATCCCCCCCAAAATTTCTCGACCAACTTTACCCCCCCCCAGATTTTTTGACTATCCCTCCCGAACCCCCCCAGCACTTTTTGGGGCCAAAAAGTTAGCTAATTTTTGCTAAAAAATGGTCATCTTTTTAAAATTTTTCTCAAATTTTGGCTTAAAATCATTGGAAACGGTGTAAAAACGCCTAAAACGACAAAAACAAGCCTTGTTTTGACAAAAAAAAGAGTTAAAATACAGAAAATTTTGCGTTTTTAGGCCATTTTTTGAATTTTCAGAGGTCCGAATTTTGGGGGGGGGGGGTACTCCCCATCACATTTCGGGCAACGACCACAAAATTTTCGAAGTTTGCTCCCCTAACCAAAATTTCCAGGGAAACTATGATTATGGTGGTCCCGGAAGTAGGTATATACATATATGCAGGCGCGTAGCCAGGGGGGGGGGAATTCCCCCCCCTGAAATTGTGTTGCCCCCCAGGAATTTTTTTCTGCTATGTGTAAAACGCCCATTTTTCGTAAAATTTCCGCGCCTTCGGCGCGAAATAAGTGTGTTGTACCGTTATAATACGTGTTTCGCGCTTAAAAAACGAGTATCAATTACTCTATTCTGCGTACTTTGACATCTTTCTGCATCATTTGTGTGCACGAACACGCACTGCGCCTTAAATATTATTGTAATTTCAACGAATACTCTGTAAAAATCCCACGAAGGTCACGAAAATTTTCAGCTTACTGGGGGCCCCGCCCCCCAGACCCCCCCTGGGCTTATTTCTAGTCGGGGGGGGGGTGGGGGCCCCCCATAAACACCCTTCCCCCCCAAAATCGTTCCCCCAAAAATCGCTCCCCCAAAAAGTGGGTGCCCCTTTTTGGTACCAACTTGCCCTGGAAAAATCGCGCAGACGGCCAAATGTCCAACCATTTTCGGCTGCGCCGGAGATATTTACTCAAATTTTGCCCTTTTCACCACTAAAACTGCTTATTTTTGCTATGAAAATCAACTTTTATAGTATAGGCCAGAAAAATAGCGCTATCTTTAGCATATTTTTTCGAAAAATTTTCGCCCCCCCCCCCCCCAAAAATTCCTCGCCCCTCGATTTTGGGGGGGGCCCCCCCAAGAAAGCCCCCCCCCAAGAAAAATCCCTAGAATGGGCCCTAAGCCCCCGAGTGCAATTTTTGCATTCCCCAACCC